>JAODAL010040528.1:0-36810 GCA_025379985.1 Phyllomedusa bahiana
GTAAAATTTTTTTAATGGGTTTTCCCAAAATTTTCTTTTTAAAAATTTTTTTTCTATTTTTATTAAATTTAAAAAAAAAATTTTTTTGGGGTTTGTTTTAAATTTTTTCTATAGCAATATGTCTTTCTGTCCCCCAATTTCTTCCTTTATCTTTTTTTTTAACCCCAAATTTTTTTTTTTTTTCCCCATAAGGGTTCTTTTGGCCTCTTCACTGCCCTCCTGTTTTAAATAGGTGAAAAGCTTTCTTTTTTTTTTTTTATTGCCCCCCTTTAAAAATCTCTGTTGACCCCATTGGGGTTTTTCCCGGGTTTCCCAATTTTTTTAAAATTTCCCTAAGGTATTTGCCTTTTCCCCGTGGTAGCAAGGGTTTTTTTTAAAAATTTTCCCCCTTTAAAATTTTTTGTTTTTCGCCATATTTAAAAAACCTGTTCCCTCCCGTCAATAAAAGGGTTTTTTGGGGCCCCCATAAGCAGAATAAAATTACCTTCCCAAAATTCAGTGGGTTTTTTTGCTCCTTACAAAAAAATTCTTTTTGAAAGGGTAAAGGGGGAATTTTTTTATATTAGATCACTATTTCCCTAGGTGGGCCCCTTTTTAACCCGAACCCCTTTTTACTCTTCCCGGTCTATTAGTTTAATTATTAAAAATCTAGGGAAGGGGGCCTTTCCCCAAATCGGTTTTTTGCCCCCATTTTTGGGAAAAGGGAATTATCATTAGTTTTTTTGACAAAAACCTCTTTTCCTTTGTGAGAGCTACAGGGGTTTAGATTCCCCTTGATTTTGGGTAGTTAAAATCGCCCATAATTTAAAAAACCTCATTTTTGATTAACCGCCTATTTTTTTTTGCCCCGAGGGGGTAAAATCTTTCCCGGTTTTTGTTATATTTTGGGGGGCCCATAGCAGACTTCCCATTAGAATTTTATTAAAATGTTATTAAAAACCCCCCCATTGGGGGATATGGGGGGGGGGGGGGGGGGGGGGCCCATAATGATTTTCCCCCTGTTCATTTCCCGTAAACTATATCTTCCTGCCCGTGTTGGCTTTTAAAACAGGATTTTTTTAAATAAGACAGACAAACCCCCCCCTTTCCCCGGGATTTACGATCCTTTTTAAATAAAACTGTAAACCCCCTGCAAAATTAACCGCCCAGTCGTAGCTCTTTGTCCCCATGTCTCAGGTTTTCCCCACATGTCTATTTTTTCTTTTTAAACTTTTTAATAATTTTAGTTCATTTAAATTTTTTTGGGCAGGGGGCCCTGGGCAATTGGCCAAACATGCCCAAATTTAGGAGTTTTCCCCGGTTTTTTCCTTTCTCCCCCGGGGGCTTTTTATCTTTCACACAAAAACCCATCTCCCCTCCACCTCCCAAACCCCCGTTTTTTTTCCAAAATTTCCCCCGCTCTCTATCTTCAAATAAACCATGCAAATTTATGTGTGTTACCCCTCCCCCCCCGTCCCAATTTAAAAAAACCCCCCAACCCTGGCCATTTTTTTCCCCCAAAAAAAGCTGGGACCCTCCCCTTTTAGGTGCAGCCCGTCCCTAGCAAAGAGTCTGGTGCCAAGACAGAGTCATCCCCTTTTTTCCAAAAACCCCCAAAACCCTCCTTTTTTTAAACCAAAGTTTGAGCCCCTTTTTTCAAATCTCTAATCCCCGCTGCCTTTTCTGGGGTGGGCCCCTGAAACCCGGGAATATTTTTTGAAAATATTTTCCTTTGGGGGTCCTTGCCCTGAGCTTTTTGGGCCCAAATCCGTGAAATCATTTTTAAGGACCTCCACCTACCTCTAACTTTGTCATTAGTGCCCAAATTTTCAACCATGACCCGGGTGGATTCTCCCCCACCCCCACCCCCCAAACAATCTAAACAACCCGGCCCCCGATATGTTCGGGAAATCGGGGGGCCCCCGGTAAACAAAATTGGGCCAAAAGGGTTTTTATAAAATTGTCAAATCTAGACAAGTAATGCCCGCAGGAACACCACAACAGTGTTCAGTTGTGACTGTTACCCAAATTTTTAGGGGCCGGGAAAACCCTCATCAAAAACTAAAGTTAGAAGGTCTGGATGAAGGAACCTGCATCGGAGGCTTTGTGAAGAAATGAATGCAATTTAGTAAAAAAAAAATGTAATTATACAATTACAAAATCTAATAAAAGCAATGAAAGACTTCCGGTTCCGGCACCATGGCGATGTGACCAGTGCAGAGAAGCTCCCATTTGCCCACCTGTACACTTTTTCGGTATATCTGACCATAGGTGCCCTCTGCTGCCCAACCACCTGTGGGAATAGTATAGGTACAAAACACGGCAGAAAGAAGGCCATGCTTAGCAGTGCTGACAGTCCAACAGCCACGGAGACACAGGTTGTAATGGGCGCAACGTGATGTGCTGCAACTGACCTTCCAGCCAAGAGATATACAGCGGAGGAGAGCGGTGGCTCCTTTATCACAGGACCTAGATGAAATCCCCGGCAGCAGCAAACACCACTTTAGCGGTGGACTTTCGAGCGCGCAGAGACCGACATCTGCGAACGAACAGGAGGTGAGCAGGAGTTTTGGCGCCCTTTTGCAGTCAAGGCAGCCATCTTGCCTTAGTTAAGAGATGCTTAGCTGCATAATATAGCCTCCATAGCACCTCCACCACAGCTGCCAAGTGAGAGAGACACCACACTTGCATAGCAAAAAGCTTGTATCCATATACCCAGTCATGTTGCAGGGAAATGATGAAAATGGAGATTTGATCAAATCCCTAAGGTAGATAATCAATTCACAGAAGATGTTAAAATAACAACTCAGTGAGGTGATTTCCCTAAAGAAAGTCAGTGATTTGATCAAATTAGAAAACTAGCTCTCCTTAAAGGGGTTTTGCCATGACGTGCCTTATCTGCTAAGAAGGAAATGTAAACAAAGCCACTCTGAGCTGAGAGAGAGACACAGCCAGAGCACAGAGCCATGCATAAGGGATCGTGTGAAATGTTCACTCAAATAATCAAACTACAACTAGTGGATTCTGTATACAAAAGACAACACCTTTTCTCCACAGCAGCTTGAAAGCTCCTTCATGTTCCCTGTCATCAGATAAAGCAGGGATCTACTCAGATAATCACACAACAAATAGTGGATTCTGTATACAAAAGACAACATATTTCTACCCGGTGCCTTGAAAGCTTCTTCAGCTCCCTTTCATCAGATAAGAAGTGTGCTCTGCACAAGCCCAGCCAGCAGCTCTTGTCACGGTGTCAGATCGTATCTAATGCAAGCTGTTAAGTAATTAAGGGCAGGTAAGGCAGCCTGTAGCTCTCTCAGGCTGCAATTTTTGTAGTCACATATATTTAGAAAATTGATTAAATACTCATTTTGGAGGATCCCACGTCAACATTACATTGTGGCAATACCCCTTTGAATGCCATAGACTTGTTCATTAACCCTAGTCTCACCAGGTACCAGCTATATAAATTCTGCACTTTATTTTACTAACGACTAAAAAGTAGCTCTATATACAATATTGGTATTAATATACATAGAGCAAGTCCGTTTTGTAGTTTAATTTTGGAAAACAAGTATTAAGTGACAATATCCAAAACGCCTCTCAATCTGTGAGTTTTTTCCTCCAATCACCTCCTGTAACAGAAAGAGTAACTCTTTCTATTGCCTTAACCCGTAAACTGCTAGTAGAGCCGCTATGTATGTCGCGAAAATGCCGTGATGCCCAATACTGATCGCAAACTGCTATGCTCGATATCATGTATATGCTCTCTAATTCTAATATATAGAGATCTCGTAGTGTAACCAATATATTGTAGGTTGCAAGTAGTGCAACATATCATGTACACTACATATTTTGTGCGGCAATTAATGTAAGATTTAATAGGATACGGACAGCTAGTTTTTGAATAGCTACGCTATGATTAAGGGTCCTTTGCATGGTGTAGACCCGGAACGCGTCACAGCTATGTTCGGTTATCTGTAATGTTTTCGTGTTTACTGTCCCATTAAAACGTGGTTAAAAGCAAGGATTTTGGATACAATTCGTCTATTTGAGTGCTGGACAACGCTTTTTTCTTCTAATTTTGCTACACCTGTGGCCGGGTGATTCGTCCGTGCACCGAGGATCCAGACCACAAAGACATTGCGGAGGAGGTGTTGAGCTGATTTGGTGTTTATTTTTACATTTGCTTAAATCCCTTAATTGTTTTAGTAAAAAGATGAAATAAATAAGTCAGGACTCGCACAGCTCTGTTTTGATGGTTACTATTCTCCTTTACCTCACCGCTCTCCTTCGGCATCCGTCAGAACTCGCACAGCTCTGTTTTGCTTGTTACCACTCCCCTTTACCTCACCGCTCCCCTCCGGCATCTGTGCCGGCCAGCGCGGTGCTTCTGACTCCCCTTTACCTCAACGCTCCCCTCCGGTGTCCGTGCCAGCCAGCGCCGCGTTTCTGACGTGACGCACACAGTAGTGCCAAAATATTACACGAGAGAGGTTCCGCACAGTTTTATTATTGTTTTCTATATTTTGAGTTTTCAGATCAGCTTAAAGGGGTGGTCTCACAACTGGATTTCATCCTTCCTTGGTGCGGTCTTAAGAGCTGGAGTTTTGAAATCATGGGCGGGAGTACTGGCTTCCTCGAGTCCTCTCCCCCCCTCCCTTCATCTAGGTGACGTCATGCTGCTGCGCTCGCTCCCGATGCTAAAACAGCATTGGAAGGGAGAACATCTCAGATCACAGAGTTCTCTTTCCCTTTCGGCTGACCATTCAATAGCATCCACCATGTACACAGCACATATTTCTCTCCCCGTACATGACAGCAAGCAGGGCAGGCGATTACCCTGGCCAGGGGTTCCCAGCACAGGGAATTGAGCAGGGGGGAAGGGATTCAAATAATCTCTGATGTGATCTTTACTAGCTGCTGGGGCTGGGCAGCCTGTTTTTTCATGGAGTTATCTCACTGCTATGTCTGTCTGTGTCTTGTGCTTAATAACTATTCACTGACTGTTGACTATTTCCTGCCCAAATCATTCACTTCAGCAGTGAAGCTGGTTAGGTAAACAGGAGAGTGAATGCTAATTAGGCAGACTCAGAGCTGAATGACATGGGCAGGAAATAGTTAACAGCAGTGAATAATTAGGCTGAGACACAGATAAGGCAGCAGGGGAAATGACAGGGGCTGCTAGTATGCCTGCTCTAAATCACTGCTCTGTGCAGCAGGCAGAGAGAGGACAGAATGAGAACGGACAGGAGATAGTTAAACTTGCGTGCTCGCTCCCGACTTGACTTGCTGTGATAAGATGCCAGAGAGACAGCCTATGAGGGAGAACAAGCAGGTCGGTGACTATAGAGACCTCAGCAGCCTCTGGAGCCACTAAAAACAAGTTATCTAGAAATCAGTAGGAGATTTGTTATTGACATATATTGCAAACTTGCTTGTTTTTTGAAGATCTTTAATTTGAATGACAATCTTTGTAGTGAGACAACCCCTTTAAGTACCTATTTCGTTACATAGTGTGTAAGGCCGAAAAAAGACAGACATCCATCCAGTTCAGCCTATTTTGCTAAAGTGTTGATCCAGAGGAATGTGAGGTAGAAGCCAATTGTCCTCATTTTAGGGAAAAAATTCCTTCCCGACTCCAATCTGGCAATCGGAATAAATCCCTGGATCCACGACCCCTCTCCTTATGAAATAAATACTTTTAATATCTAAACAATAGTATTTCATCTCTTCATTTAAAACAGTTCAGGGATTTGATCAAATCACTGGCTTTCTTTAGGGAAATCACCCCACAGAGTTTCCCTTAGGGATTTGATCAAACCCCCCCTTTTTAATCCCCCCCTCCATAAAATTTTTATTCCCCCACTGCAATCCACACACCGAAATGTAGCCAAGCTAGGAGACCACAGGAGGTCTCCATTTTATTTTATACCAGCAGCAACAATACTAAGGGGGGACATGTATGAAAATTGTCTTGGTCTAAGACCACCTTTGTTGCCCATACAACCAATCAAATCCCCTTTCTTTTTTTCTCAGGGCACATATGAAATTAAAGGCCTCTGTTTGGGTTTTCATGGGCAAAAAGAAAGTCTTAGACCAAGACCATTTTCATACATGTGGCCCTAAATCTTTACAGCCCACCAGTGTCTGATAGAAGAAAGTACCATGTATACTCGACCCCCATTCGCTCATTATTATCCTAAGAAATATAAAAACAACTATTGCAGATTTTCAAGGTTAATTTTAAACTGGGGGGAAAAGCTTTTGCAATCTCCTGACTATGTCATTACAGTTCCATAAACTACAGTAATAACGTTCCAAAGTCTTCACTGTTGTTACAGACCGCCATCTTCTGATCATCAGAGTCATTACACCATTATTTAAAAACAATTTTAACCCACATAGCCTTAACGTATGGAAAACGCCACCAAGAACTTACATCTCTATATTATACAATTATTGAACCACCCAAAGCTCAATTGTGATGACAGATTGCATTTTTTTACATTATTTTTATTTAATCTTTTTTTAAGTTCAAACGCTATATAAACTATTATATGGAACACTACCTGCATAAAATGGGAAGCAATAGTCAACCCAAAATCCCAAATGCTCTACCCATACACAAAATGAGCTGGAAGACTCGCTATCCACCCCGAATCCATTCCCCCACATCACACCACACTATTTGGGCAATACTCTGGGGCCTCAGGTTAAAGGGAAACAGGTTTTTAAAAAATTATCGCTCTCATACTGGTCACTGTTAGTTCAACATGGCACCTAAAGGCAAAGAACTGTCTGAGGATCTGAAAAAAAAAAAACAATTGTTGCTCTACATAAAAGGCCAGGGTATAAGAAAATTTCCAAAAATCGAAACGGGCTGCAAAAGGGGGTTTCCAAAACCATACAGCGGTTTTTCAAACCGGGTTTTCAATATTTATTTAGAGGGTTTCAGGGGGGTTGGTCACGGTAGTGCTCAAACCATAACGGCACACTACATCAACTTTGGGGCGCAAGCGTCACCCAAAGGAACCCTTCTAAAGGAGCACAAAAAACCCAAAAACATTTCGAGGGCAAGCAACTAAGGGCATGGATTACTAGACCATGTCCCGTTTCCGAGACCAAGATACTTTATTTTGGTTCAGATGGGTCAACCTGAAAAGGCGCAAAAGGGGAGGAAATACAAAGACAAAAGGGGTCTTGCCACATTAAGCATGGGGGGTGGGATATCCTGGTTTGGGGGCTGCATGATGCGCCAGGGGTGGGTCTACAATTTATTTTTGGAACCAGAAAATCAACATGTACTGTGACATACTAAAACAGACCATGATCCACTCCCTTCTGGGCTGCAGGGCAATATTCCAAAATGATAACGACACAAAACATAACTCTAAGAAGACTACTATCTTGCTAAAGAAAATGAGGGTAAAGGTGCTGGACTGGCCAAGCATGTCTCCAGATCTAAACCCTACCGTGCATCTGTGGAGAATCCTCAAATGGAAGAGGGGGGGGGGCGCGCAACAACTCGAACATCCACCATCTTCGTGATGTTGTCATGGATGGGTGGAAGAAGATTCCAGTGGCAACCTGTGAAGCTCTAGTGAACTCCATGCCCAAGAGAGTTAAGGCAGACCTGGAAAATAATGGTGGCCACACAAAATATTGACACTTCGTGCACAATTTGTCCATTTTCACTTACGGGTTAACTTGCTTTTGTTGCCAGTGGTTTACACATTGATGACTGTGTGCTGAATTATTTTGAGGGCACATCAAATTTACAAGTGTCATAACTGAAATGTCCCATTTTCACTTAGGGGTGTACTCACTTTTGTTGTCAGCGGTTTAGACGTTGATAGCTGTGTGAGTTATTTTGAGGGCATACCAAACTTACATGGTTAAACAAGCTGTACACTGACTTCTTTAAATTGTATCAGTGACATATCTAAAGTGTCCTCCCATGAAAAGATATAATAGAATATTTACAAAAATGTGAGGGATGTACTCACTTTTGTGAGATACAGTGCATATGAATTGGTGAATGGCTCAAGCATCATATGATCTATGAGCTTGATGTCATCAGTGAGGGGCCGTGGGTTCCCCCCAGCTCCTCACTGATGATATCAAGTTAATGGATCAGCTCTAGAAGCCCTGGAATGATGGGGATGGGAAAGGTAAGTATGGGTTAATGATCTGTTTAATCATAGTGGGAGGAGGTAGGGTGGTTGGAAAACCCCCTCTAGAGTATGGGTGCTTTCACACAGTGCGTTTTTGGTGCGTTTTATGTGCAGGAAGGTACAGCAATTAATGCTGTACATTGCTGCACGAAAAAAACGGCAAAAATCGTGATTTTTGTGCAGCAATGTACAGCATTAATTGAAAAAACACACCTAAACGCACTGTGTGAAAGCAGCCTATCTGTAGTTTCAGGTGACTAGTGTGTGTACATGATGAACACCATTTGTGTCCTCTGTCCTGCAGTTATCACCAGTTTTTCCATGTGTGCTCCATGTTCTGCACTTAGCTATAAAGTGAGTAGGGACTAGTTGCTATGCGATCTCCCATTCACAGCAGATATAAAAAGAGAAGCATGCCCCAAACAAAATAATAAAGGTTTTAAATGTGATGTGAACAGAGCCTACATGTTCATTACACCCACAAATTATGTCTCATTGATTCTTAGATACAAAAAAAAATTACTTTATTGATGTGTACTTTGTGCTGATTGTATTGAGCAATAAACTATGACTAAGGATCTAATCTGAAACACGTAAGCATTATCGTAGGAATTATTTACTATTTGTATGTACTGTGATTTTCATGGGGAAAAAAACTGAAGTTTTTACTATACTGAAGACCTTATCAATTGGATTTCTACTGGATTTTATCATTTTGGATATCTCCTCCAAATGATCTACTTGTTTGTTATATACATTTCCTATTGCTAATATGGAGATCAGATAATACTTTCTCACCTCACCCTCCCACACCCTCCCAAATAAAAAAAAACAGTGCTGGCGAAAATGTGTCAACTACTCACCAAGATACACATGTAAAAGTGATTAAAAATTACACATCATGATTGTCTAACTCATTTTTGCGCTGTGTGAACATGGACGTAAGCTGTGTTCAGGTACAGTTTTCACATGTGTTCTGACACTCATTGGAGCTGATCCTTGTCCTTAAATGAGGTAAAATACTTGTCAGATAAAAGTGAAAAGTATTAGGCTCAGTTGTCACGTCAAGCTAGGCCCGGTTCACACGGCTTATTCAAGCCGTAATTGCAGGACGGATTTCGCCCACAATTACGGCTTGAGTAAGGGGCGGGGGCGCTGCTCGCCGGCCCCTTAGACTTTCATTATCCACGGCGCGTATACCGCCGGGATAATGAACATGTCACTTTCTCCCCGCCCGGCGGATTCGCTGAGCGGGCAGGAGAGACGGAATCCACAGTTCTCTATGAGAACTGAGGATTACCGTAATGGCTGGCACGGATTCCAGCCGTATTGCAGCGAAATCCGTCCCTGCAATAAGCCGTGTGAACGTCCCTTTACTGCATGCGTTTTTGTTGAATACAAGTGGTTTTGTAATTAACTTCACTGTAAGGTAACTGAAGTTAATTTTAAAACCACCTGCATTCAACAAAAAGCATATAGTAATGTGAGGTGAGAACACAGCCTTTACTGTTTTCTCTATACTGTTTTCTTACCCAGGTAACTGATCCAAATGGCTCAACATTGATGGTAATGAGTGGTCTTAGTTTCCCAGCTGTTGAATATCTGAGAGATGCTATTCATGAAAAAGCAGGTAAATGAAGTTATTTTATCTTTCTAAAGGGGACTGTTCAGGTGACTATTTTGTTTTCAAAGTTAGTGTTGAACTGTAGTCACCCTCTCGGTTTTGTCACTTTTTATGTTTTTGTTTTGCCAAAAATTGGCAGAGGGTTTGAAACACATGAACATGATGAACTAAGTCTGTTTTTAAATAGCTAATGAGTGTCTTGTGACAAAAACTGGAATGGCAACAAATTATGTAAATATTTATTTATGAAAGTGATGCACATACATGTGAATTAGCTATAAATTAAATGTCCGACTAAAAATCTTGTACTTGAGTGACATGTTTACCCATACCTGTCAATATAAAACTCACAGTTACCTTTTTTTGGGAAAGGAAAAAAAAAAAAAAAGACAGCCGTCCTCCTTTCACCTTTTTTTGCAAAAGTTTTGATCCAGGGGGAAAAGGGGGAAAACCCCCTTTTGGGTAGAACCCAATTTTTCTTCTTTTTGGGAAAAAAATTCTTCCCCGACTCCAATCGGGAAATCAGAAAAAAATCCCTGGATCAACGACCCCCCCCAGAATCCTAGTCACATAACTTTTTTTGCTATTACCTCTAAAAATTTGCACCCAACCCTTCGGGGAACTCGGTAAATTGAATTCACTATGAAAAATTTTCCTGTGGCAAAAGGGTTCCACAGTCTTACTGTTTCTACATGAAGAACCCCTTTTTCTAAAATTTTTTTGTAAAAACTTTTTTTCCCTCAAGCGTAGAGGTGCCCCCCCTTTGTTCTTCATACAGTCCGGGGTTTAAAAATTTAAATTTGAGGGGCGTCCCCAAATTTTGGGAACCCCTTTGATTTTTTTATACATTTTACATTATTATGTCTTTACCCTTAAAAAAAGTTTTATAAAACCCCTCAAAAATTTCCTGTTTCCCTTTGGGCAGCTGCTGCCTGCCCCGGGACATACATTAAGTTTACCTTCCCACCGGATTCCCCAAGCCTTCTCCATGTCCCTTTTACTCAGAGTTTTTTCTGTTTAACAGGGTAATCTTTTTGAATGGGTTTAAACTCCCAGTGCAAAAACCTTGCATTTTTTTGTGTTAAACCTCATTTTGCCATTTCCCTCTGCCCAGGCCCCCAATTTAAACCCCGACCCTTTTTTTTAATTTTATTATCCTTTTATTGTGTTATACTTTATAGAGTTTTTAGTATTCTGCAAAGTTTTAATTTTAAAAAGGGGGCCCCCTTCCATGTGAAATTTTCATTAATGAAAATTTTAAAAAGAGGATAGGGCCCAATACTGAGCCCGGGTTGGGACCCCACTAAAAACAAGGCCCAGTCTGAGAAATTTACCGTTAATTACCCCCTTTTGGTTTTCTATCACTGAGCCATTTTGCTTACCCAAATTCCCACACATTTTCCCCCAGTCCAACATTTTATTTTATTTCCCAAAACTTTTAAATTTGAAAAACAGTATAAAATTTTCTTTGGGAAAAATCTAAATATATGACTTCCAATTCCCCACCCTGTTTTCCAAAGTCTAGAACTAACTTCCATCATAGAAGTGATAAAGATTATTTTTGCCCAGACCGATCCTTCAAAAAAACCCATGGGAACGGAAATAACTTTTATTTTCGTGAATCCCGGGAAAGCATCTCTTAAAAACCCTTTCCCAAAACATTATAACCACAACCGAGGTTAAACTTCCCGGCCCAAAATTTTTCCCCGGGATCACTTTTTCCCCCCCTTTTTTGAATATTGGCCCCAAACATTGCAAATGCCCCAATCCCTTTGGGACATACCCCGTTATTAGAAGCCCATAAATTTAAAGGGAATGGGGGCCTATCTAGACTTTACTTAACCCCCCTTTAGGACACGGGGGTGTATCCATCAGGGCCCGGGAAATTTGTATATTTTAAGCTTCCAAAAGGACAGGCTGCATTTTTTTTCCTGGGTTAGACAAGAAACTTTTAAAGGGTTTGGTTTACCTCACCTCTGTTAAATCAAACAGCAAGGTCATCCCCTCAGAAAATACAGGGGAAAAAAAAAGGGATTTTTTTTTTTTTAAAATTTTTTTTTTTGTTTTTGGGGTTTTTTTTTTTTCTTTTTTTTTTAATCGCCCCCCCCCCCAATACTCCCTCAAATTTTAAAAACAAAAAATAAAGGGGGCCAACCCCAAATTTTCTTAAAATTCCCCTTTAACATTTTTAAGGGGTTTTCCTTTGGGGTAAAAAATTTTTGGGGGTAGGGGGTTTTATTTTTTTTTGGGGAATTTTGGGGGGGTTTCCTTTCCTGTCCCGGGGGTTTTTTTTTTTGGGGGGGGGGTTTTAAATTTTTATTATTTTTTAAATTTATTTTTTTTTTTTTTTTGGCTTTTTTGGGGGGCCTCTTCTTTTCCCCCCTCCCCGGGGGGGGGGGGGGTTTTTTGGTAGGGGGAAAGGGGGGCTTTCCTTTTTTTTGGGTTTTTTTTAAATTTTTTTTTTTGTTGTTTTTTTGGCCCTTTTTACACCTCTTTCGGATTTTTTTGGGGTTTTTTCCGGGGTTTTTTAAAAAATTTTTCCCAAAAAAAGGGTAGGTCCCTTCCCCGGGGGGGGGCCTTTTGGGGGGGTTTTTTAAAAACCCTTTTTATTATTGGGGGGTTTCCCTCCCCCTTTTTTTTCCCCCCCCCCCCCCCCCCTCCTTTAAATTCCCCCCCCCCCTAAGGGGAAAAGGAATTAAAATTTTACCCCCTTCCTAAAATTTCCCTGTGTTTTTGTTTTTTGGCCTTCCACGAAAAAAAAAAAAAAAAAGCTTTTTTAAACCCCTTAAAGGGCCCCAAGCCGTTTTGGGGCCTTTCCCGGGACCCAGCCCAATTTAGAAATCTTTTTTGTGCCCCTTTTAAAGGTGGGGAATAATTTTTTTTTACACTTTTACCTTCCATTTTGGATTCAGAGATTTTTTTTCTCGGGGGAAAAACATTTTTTGCTTTAATTTTTAATTTAAAAAAATTTTTTTTATCCATAAAAATCCTTTTTTTTGTTTGTAAAAAAAAAAAATATCAAAATTTCTTAAAAAATTTAAAAAAAAATTTGCGATTTTAAAAAAGTTGCAAAAATTTCGGCTTTGGCAAGACAAAATAATTTTTCACAACAAAATAGTTTTTTAAAAAAATAACCCAAAAAAATTTTGGGTCCCCTTTTTGGGTTGGCTTCATTGTTTAAATATAAATTTTTTTTTTTAGGAAATTTAGAGGGTTTAAAGAAAAAATTTAAAGTAGTAAAAACTCAAAAATTTCAAAAAATTTTGAAAATTTTTATTTTTTTTTTAGGGACCACCCATTTTCTGAGTGGCTTTTGGGGGGGCCTGCATGTTAGAAAAACCCCCATAAAATAAATGCCATCTAAAAAAACTAGACCCCTTAACAATTTTACAAAAACCTATTTAGGAATTTTGGGAAAAACCCCTTTTGGGATTTTCACAAAAAAAATTAAAAAGCAAAGGGAGGGGAAATTTCAAAATTTCCCCTTTTTTTTGCAGATAAATTTTAAAAATATTTATCCTTTAAATTCCCACGGGGGAATAGGGTTAAAAATTTGGGGACTGGGGTAAAATGAAACTTAATACAAATTTTCCCCCGGGGGTCTGCCTTTTTTTTTGGGAAAAATTACCCATTTTTGGGGGCCCTAGGCATTATTTGGCTCAACCATAAGCCCCCAAATTTTGGGGAGGGGGGAACCCTACTAATCCCCCTCAAGGGGTTTTCTCTTTTTTAAATTTACAAATTTTTTTTTGGGGCCCATTTCGGGTTTGGGGCCCAACCCAAAGGGGTGCAAAAAAAATTTTTTAAATTTAAACACCCCAAAATAGCCCACATTTTGGGAAAAAACCTACCCCCCCTTAAGGAATAAATCCAGGGTGCTTTTGGAGGTAAATGACCCCACGGGGTTGGATTCAAAAAATTTTTTTTTAGCAAAAGGCCCCTTGGTAAAAGAAAAAAAAAAAATTTTTTTTTCCCAAAAAAAATTCTGCAATTTTTTTAGTTTTTAAAAATGTTTCACTATAAAAGGAAAAATTCCGGGAAAAAAAAAAAAAAAAAAAAAAAAAAAAAACTTTTGTTAAGCAATTTCTTCCAATTTTTGGCCCAATTTACCCTACAAATTGTGGTTTTTTTTTTAAAAGCGGGTGGGGGGCGTAATTTTGGGGAAATGGGGGGTTTTTTAAAGGGGGGGGAGAAGGCCCCTTTTGGGGGGTTTTTGGAACCCCGTTTTTGGGTTTGGGGGCCATTTTTTCCGCATTTCCCAAAAGCCCCCAAAAGTAAGCAAAAAGAACAGGGCAAAAACCTTCCAAAAGGGGTCGCCCCTATTTTGGTTTTAAACCCAACCCCAACCCGGGTTTCTTAAATTTTAGGGTTTTTTTACTTTCTTTTTTTTTTTTTTTCCTTTTTTTTTTTTGGGAGGGGCCCCAGGTGTTTTCCATATTTTTTTTTTTTTTTTTGCAAATTGGGCAAAAAAAAAGGGGGGGGGGGCCAAAAAACGAAAGTTCAGTCATTGTTTTTGAGTTTTAAATTTTACCCCCCCCCCTTTTTTTCGCCGCCCCCGGGGGGTGTTTAAAGGGGAAAATTGTTGGATAACTTTAACTAGGGGGGTGGGGTTTAACCACTTACACAAAATTTTTAAAGATTTAAATTTTAATATTTTTTTTTCGTTTTTATTATTTTTACACAGTGGGAAATAGGGTCTAAAAAAAAAAATGCGTTTTTTTATGTTTTTCCTTTTTCTGACAGCCTTAATTTTTTTTTTTGGGCTGGTGGCAGACTGTTATGGGCTTTTTTTTTTGCGGGGATGATTTTTGAAGTTTTTATTGGTCCCTTTAATGGGTGCATATGATGCTTTTGTTCCCCTTTTTTTTAAAGGGTTTTTTTGGTGAAGGGTTTTGAACAAAAATACAGCAATCGGGTGTGTTTTTTATTTTTTTTTTTATTTTTTATAGGGGGTTCATTTGTACGGTATAATGACAGGGAGTTTTTACCCCACCCGGGGGGTCAAAAAACAAATTCCCACTAAACCCCAAATTTTATTTTTTTTTTATGTTTTAAAATTGTTTTTTATTTTAAAAAAAACCCCTTTTTAAATTTAAAAACGGGGAAAAAAATACTTTTTTTTGCATCCCCTTTTTTAAGTTTGGGGAGCCATAACTTTTAAATTTTTCTGTGCTTGGAGCTTTTTGTAGGGACTTTTTTTTTTGCGAGAGGGGTTGACTTTTTTTTATTGGGTATCTTTTTTGGGGGGGAAAACAAGGGTTTTTTTTTTTTTTGATTTTTTTTAAAAACCCATTTTTGGGGGGGCCCGGGGGGGTTAAAAAAAAATATGCAACCCAAGTAGTTTTTTTTTTTTTTTATTTTTAACAGGGCTCCCCGGGGGCAGTTTTTTCCCGTGATAATTAGCTTTACTCTTTTTGGTCGCTACGTTTAAATGGCGATAACCCTAATTTTATTTTATTTTTTTTAAGTTGAAGATTTTAAAAAAAAAAAAGGGAAAAAAAGTTTTTTTTTTAGGGGTTTTTTTAAAACAATATTTATGCTTTCGTTTCTTCTGAGACTATAAATTTTACATTTTTATTTTTTCCCCTATTTCGAGGGGTTTTATAAGAAAACTTTTTTTTTTTTTGCGGGAGGAATTGACGTTTTTTATTGGGACAAACTTTGGGACTATGGATTTTTGATTTTTGCTTTTTATTCCCTTTTATGTGCTTGGGGGGATAAAAATTTAAATTTTAAATTTTGTGAATTTTTTTTTTTTGTTTGTTTTTTTTTTAAAAGGGTTCACCGTTTTTGGGTTTTAAATTTAAAATGACAATTTATAGGGGGCAGGTTTGTTAAAAGGACCCCGCGGGGAAACCAAATTGGGTTTCCCTTATTTAAATTTTTTACTTTTTTTTTGGGGGATTTTGGGGTTTGTTTAAAAGGGGGGGAAAAAGGGGGGTTTTATACGTAATTTTTTTTTTTATTTTTTGTGTTTTTGTTTTTACTTGTTTTTTTTACTTTTTTTTCACTTTTTTTTTTACTTTTTTCCAACATTTTTATTTTACTTTTCCCCAATTGGGAAAATTTTAATGAGAGATCTTTAGATTCTCAATTTTAAAAGGAAAACAGTTTCATAGCTTTTTTGCTATGACTGGGGTTCCCATGAAAATGTTTAGTCCCTTTCCGGGGGGGGTGCCCACAGGCACGGCCCCCCGGGGGGGGCGGGGGAGTTTACCGACAAAACCCCGGGGGCATTTCTTGCCCCTTTCCCTGGAAATCTGGGAAGGACAGGGGCCCCACGGATCGCCCGATCCGTGGGGCTTGCTGCCGCCGCCCGAGACCCAGGAGGGGCACTCCCCCTGCGTTTCTTTGTTATTGGGGACCAACCCCAATTCGTTCCCCGATAATTAAGGGGGGTTTCCAACCCGGCCCCCCCCCCGGACGGGTCCGGGGGTTTTGGGGCCGGGTTGGGGCGGGGTTTTCACTGTAATATACAGCTTAAACCCCCCCCGGGTCGGCGCGAATCTGCTTTTGAGTTTTTGCGCGACCCCCCTCAGGGCTATCCATAGTCCAAAGGTTTGGGGGGTTTTTAAAAACCCCCAAAAACCTGGATATTTGGTACGCCCAAAGGGCGGGGGTTTTTTTTTGGGGTTAAAGGGGTTAAAAAGGAAATTTTTTTATATTAAAGGTCACTTAAATTTTTTTGATGCCCCCCAAAAACCCCTTTAAAACCCTTTTTTTCTCTGCAGGTCTATTTGTCAATTTTTAAAATCTAGGAAAAGGGGGCCCCCTTTTTTTAGTTGTTTCCCGCAAACCCTTTTGGGAAAAAGGTAAAATTTTTTTTTAGTTATTGAAAAAAACCGGGGTTCCTTTTTTAAATTTTACAGGTTTTTAGATTCCCAATTTGTCTGGGTAGTTTTTTGAAAAAACAACAACCCCATTCTTGGGTTAGTTTGGGCCCCATCTGTTTGCCCCGGGGGCATATCTCCATGGGGTTTTGTTTTTATTTTGGGGCCTATAGCCCGAAATCCTTTTTGTTTACCAAAAAGACCCCAATGTTTTACCTGTAATTTTAAAACTTCCCAAGTTGGTTTTGGGTTTTTAACCCCCGATTTTTATATAGAGACAAAGTACTCCCCCCCCCCCCCCCCCCCCCCCCCCCTTCCGATGTTTAAAGGGCAGGGCCCAAATAAACTGTAACCCTGTATTAATTCCCGTCCCAAAACTCCCTGTCCCCCATGGGCTCATTTTTCCCCCAAATGTCCATTTTTTTTTTTTCAGAATTTAATTTCTAGTTCAAATTTTTTTGTTGGGCCCGGGTCCTGGCATTGGTCAGCATGCAATTTTGGGGGATTTTTTCAGTTTTTTTCCTTCCGTTCTTTTTAAAATATTGCTAAACCCCCCCTTTTTCCCCTCCACCCCTTAAATTTTTTTACTAATTCCCCGCTCTCTATCTTTACTATCTTGCACACTATCTTTGTAGTCCCCCCTCTTTTTCCCCGTCCCCCCAGTTTAAATACTCCTCCAAAAATTTTGGCCCTTTTTTTTCCCCCCCAAAACAGTGCACCCCCCCATTTGGTGGGTCCGTCGGGAGCCAAAAGAGTTTGTAGCCAAGACAAAAAGTCCCGCCCGTTTCCAAAAAAACCCAAATCCCCCTTTTTCCCAAAAACCAATTTTTTTCCCCCTTATTTTTTCCTCTCTAATCTCCCCCCTGCCCTCCCGGTGTTTTTCCCGTTGAACGGGAAATTTTTTCTGAAAAAAATTTCCTTGGGGGCCCTGAAATAATTTTTTTAAAGGGGGCCCCCCACCTACCTTTAACTTTTTCATTGGTGCCAATTTTGGCCCCCAGGGGCAGCTGGATTCTCACCAGCCCCACCCACAATTTTTTCAACCCGGTCCGATATTCGAACTCGGGCCCCAGGAAAACAACATTTCTTTCGCCCATCCCCGGTCTTTGTGGGGAGATTGCCCGTCAGTTCCCCCCTTATAAAAGGGAGTCCCCCAAATATGAAACACCTTTTCAAACCCGACCTTCACTCCCATTCCCCATCTTTCTGGGGAAAACAGGGGGAGTGGGCCCTTTTTTGCACAATACCATTTTTGAGCCCAAAATCCCCCCCTTTTGCCAATCTTTCAAATTTGTTTTTTGGGGGGTGCCCCGTTCAGGACCCAGCCCTTTCCCCGACAAATTTTCCCTCTACCCCTTTTTTCTTTCCCGTTTCCCCAAATAGGTGCCCCCATGCCCTTGCACCTCCATGCTTTCCGCCCTCCCCAGCTTTTAACCTGCGAGTGATGCTGCTTCCAATTTGGCAATGGTCTAGTGTTGCCACTTGCTCATTTTTGATTTTAGGGCCGGGGTTCCAAATGTGCTGTGCACCCCATTCCACCCGCAGTGTACCCCTCGAAAAAGTTTTAAAGGATTTCTTTCAATTGCACAGCTGGCACGGGGGGGGCGCTTTTCCCAAAAATGGGGAAATCATGGGTATGTTACAAAAAAGATTTACAGATACAAATCTAAAAAAAATTAGTATAATACTGCCCCTTCTAAAATCCTCAAATCTAAAGTCCCACACTTAAGCAAAAAGACACACTTAGATAAAAGACACACTCGCACGCTTGATCACTCACTCACTCGTCCACTTAGCTTTTAAACCTTTGATCCCAAGCGGTTCTGCAGTGCTGCTGCAATCTCTCCTTGAGAAGGTAAAAGAAATGTTGCAAGTTGGTTGTAAAAACAGACAGCATTATAACCTAAAGTACTTTGATTCTCTGTCACACATGCTCTACTCAACATTCATGTATTTTTAAGGCAAAATGATTAAACAAATCATACAAGTAGGGTTCATTTTTGGACCATAATAAATATATTTGTATGTATACTAGATATGGAAGGTGTGTATGTATGTATATATGTGTATATATATATATATATATATATATATATATAATATATATATATTATATATATATATATATATTATAATATATTATAATCATAACACAGTTGAAACCAGAAGTTTATATACACTATAAAAAAAGGGACACATATGCATGTTTTCCTCACTATTGACTTGAAATCAGGATAAACTTTACCCGTTTTAGGTCAACTAGGATTACCAAAATTATTAATATTTGCCAAATGCCAGAATAATGAGAGAGAGAGAGAATTTCTTAAGGCATTTTTTATCAAGTCAAGTTTACATACATTTCATTAGTATTTGGTAGCATTGCCCTTAAACTGTATGACTTGGGTCAAATTTTTTATATATCTGTCCACGAGCTTCTCACAATAGTTGGTAGGAATTTTGGCCCATTCTTCCTGACAGAACTGGTGTAACTGAGCCATGCTTGTAGGTCGCCTTGATCACACCTGCCTTTTCAACTTTCCCCATACATTTTCAATAGGATTGCGGTCATGGCCATTCCAAAATATTGACTTGGTTATCCTTAAGATTTGTACGTTTCCAGCATGCTCTAGTATTGTCATTGAAGACTTTTTCACCCAAGCTTAACTTCCTGCTGTTCTTGAGATGTTGCTTCATATTGCAACTAATACAATGCTTTCCTTCGATGCAACTATTTTGTGAAGTGCACCAGTCCCTCCTGCAGCAAAACAACCCCATAACATGATGCTGTCATCCTCATGTTTCACAGTTGGAATAGTGTTCTTAGGCTTTCAAGCTTCTCCCTTTTTCCTTCAAATGTAACAATGGTCATAATGACCAAACAGTTAAATTTTAGTTTCATCAGACCATTTTTGTTTTGGAGTAATGGCTTCTTCCTAGCAGAATGTCCTTTCAGCCCATGTTGATACAGTGCTCGTTTTACTATGGATAATGACACAATCTTACCAGCTTCCACCAGCATCTTCACAAGGTCTTTTGCTTTTGTTCTTGGGATAATATGGACATGTCAGACCAAAGCACGTTCATCTCTGATACACAGAGCCCATCTCCTTTCTGAGTGATATGATGGCTTTGACATTCCAATCTTGTTTGTACTTGCGTATAATATTTTTTACAGATGAAGAGGGCACCTTCCGGTGTCTGGAAATTGAGCCCAAGAATGATCCAGACTTGTGCAAGTCTACAATTCTCTTCCTGATAGCTTGGCTGATTTTTCTAGACTTTCCTATGATGTTACACACAGAAGCAGTGTGTTTCTGGTGTGCAGTAAAATACATTAACAGGTCTGTCTCTAGTTAACTAAGATGTTGCCAAGAAAACTATCAGAAGCTTCCAAAGACATGACATCATCATATAGGCCTTCCCAAATTGTTTACAGGAATAGTAATCCTAGTGTGTGTACATTTTTGACTTTGCAGAAAATAATAGAAATGCCTTAAAAAAAAATCTTTCATTATTCTGGCATTTGGCAAGTATAAATAATTTTGGTAATCCTAGTGGACCTAAAACGGGTACGGTTTATTCTGATTTCATATCCGATAGTGAGAAAAATATGAATGTGTCTTTTTTATTGTGTATGTAAAGGGTAGGTTAATTTTAACATTGAGTGATAGAATATCAAAAATAAAATCCAGAAAATTACATTGTATAAATCATATAAATTTATTTGCATTTTGCAGTGAGAAATAAGTTACCGTAAAAAAAAAAAAAAAAAACTCGAGTATAAGCCAACCCGAATAAAGCCAGGCACCTACTTTTGCCCCAAAAAATAGAAAATTTATTGCTCCGTAAACCCCAGGATGAAAAGCATGCCCTGCGGTAAATTTCAAAAAAAAAATGGATCCCAATAAAAAACAAGCAGGTATAGAAAATTAATGCCCCAAAAGGGCATTTAAATGCCCCAAAGGGGGTAGGTATGGGGCAGTTTAATGCCCCCAAGGCAGTTTTTGGGGTAAAAGGGAAGGGTATAGGCGGGTAAATTTCCCATGGGCGGGTTTAAAACCAATTAGGCAGGAAATATGTCCCCATGGGCAGTTATAGGCATGTAAGGCGGTATATGCCCCCAAGGGCGGTTTAGGCAGATATGTCCCACAAGGCAGGTTATGGGCACTATATTTGGATTTTTCAAGCTTTTGATACGTTCCACAAAAAGGTTTGGGAAGAAAATAGAATGTTTGGACTGGGGGAAAATTGTGCAAGTGGGAAAGTAACGGCTTACTAAAAAAAACAAAGGTAAAAATAACCACATACTTAGACTTGACCCGTTACTATGGGGTCCACAGGGAAATTTTTGGGCCTTACCCTCTTTAATTTTTCCCAAATGACTTACACGGGATTGCACAGTAGAATATCGACTTTGCAGATATCTAACTCAAAATAATCCACAAAATCGGTTAATGTGTTATTACAAACGATCTAAATGGGTTGGAGCCTGGGCAGAGAAGGGGCAGTGAGGTTTAACACTGAAAATGCAAGGTTATCACAGGGAAAAAAAAACCATTACATACTCATTTTAAATGGAAAAGCGCTGGGTAAAAGGACAAGAAGGGACTTGGGAACCTATGGACAGAAATTTAAACTTAGCAGCCAGTGCAGGACACCCCAAAACAAATGGATCATGGTTGTTTTAAAAGGGGCAAAGATGCACATAGGGGGAACATTATTCCCCATTAACAAGTCCTGTTAGACCACACATGGAATTTGTGTCTTTTTTTGGGCACCAGGCCGGAAAGACATTGTAGAGCTTGAACAGTAAAAAAGGCGAGCAACAAAAATAATAAAAGGGCTGGGTGACGCAATACCCAAAAAATTACAAGGTTTAGGGTTTTTAGTTTAAGAAAAAGCGGCTTCGGGGGACATGATAAATATGTTTTTAAAAATATGGGCCAATATAGAATCTCGCTAAAATTTTAACCCAGCCTAGTGGGCGTTATTTTCGACAAAGTTGAAATCGGGGAAAATTTTATTTTTAACGAAAATTTTTAGATCAGCGATAATTTTTGGTTTTAAAAACTTGCACATCTATTAAGAACGCGCCATTTTCGGGGCTCCGCATTTTTGGGGGCCACAAATCAGCTTACAGAATAAGCAGGGTGAAATGTGGTGCCCCAACTGGAGGTATGGTTGCGATTTGGGTGGAAAAAAAAAAAGACCCGTTTTACATAGAAAAAGCGTTTCCTGTTCATCCTCAATGTCCTCAGCGTCTCAAGCAGAAGGGCGTGCCTCTGCTTAGTCCAAAAACCAGTAAATTATTTTATTTCTTCACAAGAAACCCCAATATTTTCTGTGATCCTTACAATTTAGTTAATTTGAGATTGGAAGATTTTTTTTAATTTAGGTAGAAATTTAAAGGACTCTACCGCGTAAAGTCCGGGGGGGCAAGGGGGGCCCCCGCGGGCGAACACAGACAACCCTATAAAAATACGGATAAATTAAACCAAACTATTAACATTGCACGCATTAGCTTTTTATTGACATTTTCTTTTGAAATATTTCCGGATATTGGCACCCCTAAACTTATGGGATCACATCTTTCTAGTAACTGCATCCCTTTGTTAGGGCAAAACCCATTTTTATTATCATCACATTTCAGAAGGTGTTCTTTTTCAATTTTGCCCTTTCCACCTTTTTGATAAACCCCTTGCACTTAAATTTAATCCAGCAATTTTATAGTCCCCAAGGTAAATTTAAAAAGGGTGCCAAAAAATTTTTGTATTATACAATACAAAACAGAACTTTTTTTTACTTTGGCGCACTACAGCTTTGTTCTTTGAGGACTCCCACTTAAATCGAATCCAGCAATTTTATAGTCACCCGGGTGAATTGAAAGGTGCCAAAAAACCTTTTTTTTTTTTTTTTTTTTTTCAAATTTTCAGATAGGGTTTTTTTTTCACTTCGGGGGCCAGTTTTGTTGATAGATCACTTTGCAGAAAATTTTGAATCCAGAAATTTTTTGAGTCCCACAGGTGTATTAAGGGGCCAAAAATACCTTTTATTATCTGAATACATTTCAGATACTTTTTTCCTTTTGGCGCGGGCCACCTTTTTTGATAAGATCTACTTTGCGTTAATTTGAATCCACTTTTTTTTTTGATTTAGGATTTGAGAATAGGGTGTTTTGCCGTCTTTAATAAGAGACTTTCCAAAACGATTCCAACCTTCCAAATTTTTATTTTTCTGAACATGGCGAAATTTCAGGGGAAAAGCGAGAAAGGGGGGGGTAGACATGGGGTAAAGTACGAGAAAAGGGGTGCCCCTTTAAGTGCTGGGAAAAACAGCTCCCAGGGGATCCAGTTGCGGGACATCAGCCTTCATCGCTGGGCAGGGCCCTGTAATCTCATAACAACAGGGGCCCCCCCCCCCAACTGTCCTTCAGGGGTTAATGCAACCATCCACAGTCTTACCCCCTCTCCTCCCAGTCACGGCCACAAATTCGTCATCACTCACCACATCCTCCAACATGAAGCAGCCCAAAGTCAACATCGTGTACCCCCCGTGATAATCCCTTTCGAAGCCCCTTTTTTGATGACAAAATCGTTGGGTCAAAAGGGGCATTTTAAAAGGTCAAGCCCCCAAAGAGGATGATTTCTCTGCCTGACCCCAGTTACGATCCCCATCAGGGGGGAAAGGAACCCGGGTCAATCGGAAAAAATCCCGGGGGGCCCGGAAACCCCTTGCTCCCTCTTTTTGCTTGTACCCGCAACTCCGGATGCAGAATGTCAGGAGACCAAAAACCTTTTGATGATGATGATGACGACGACATGGGGACCAAACGGGGTCTTTTCAGCAGAATTTGCTTGCGAGCCTTCATCACGGGACGAGGAGGAAGACTGGGATGCAGACGGGTTCCCCTAAAAAAGGGAGGGCGGTCGCAAATCCGCTAATATATTCCCCCAGCCACTCACGAAAAACCCCGCCCCGCTTATCGCCGTCAAAAAGGTGCAGGCCCTCTAAACCCCGGGGGCCTTCTTTGACCAACATCTGATTCACCCAGGATTCATACCCCCTAGCCGTAACCATAATAAGGCAAAAACCCCTTAGGGGGTTTAAACCCCCCCAACAGTCTAGTCACAGCAGCGAATCTGATTTTGAAATGGGGCAACATTTGGCCAAAAAAAGGGCCAACTAAACCCCGGGGGCCTCCAAACCACTGTCCCACCCCCCCTCTGTCTCCGCCTCCTCCTCCTCCGCCACCACCAAGCGTTCCCAGCTGCCCATGTCTCTCAAGCATGATCAGGGATCAGCCTCCGCTTCACCTCCACCGCGCCCAAACCCACCACACCACCAGAGACCCACCTACCCCTTCTCCCCCCATTTGATGACCTGAAAACGCTGTACAGCGCCCATCAGCAGCCACCTTCCCCTTCCAGGTTTGGGAGCAAAGAAACACTTTAACCCAAACCATCCCAAACCAAAACCCTGAATTGGGCATTCCCAGGCTTTTGGCCGGAAATTTTGCCTTTCCGTCTGTGGACACAGATGTTCCGCCACTCTGGCCCTTCCCCTGCCCCCAATACCAATGCCGAGCAGGCATTTTTTTTGCCAGAAAAGCCTCCTGCCCGGCCCCACTTCATCAAAAATTTCAAGCCGTTGTCTGCATCTGGCTGGAAAAGTCCATCTGACCACCGCACGGGGCTAGTAAGCACCCCAACCACAAAATCCGTGACACTACTGGTGAGCGGGGTGGATGTCTCGGGGGTACGGTGGCTCTCAGGCTCGGCGCACGTTCTTCAAAACCGCGGGGATGGGCAGATTCTTCCCCCAAGGTCCTCTGGGGGCTCACGGCCCAGAGAAACCGGGCCGTTTTTAAATTAATCTGTTTTGGGGAGACCTCCACACACAGGTCGGGGAGCTGTGGACGCTCCCGCAACGAGCCCGAGCGTGGCGGGGTGCCAAGAACCTTGTGCCGGCGGGGTTTTTTGTGCATAACGGGCGAAATCGTGGCCGCCCTTAAACGGTAGACTGGACACATCCCTTGCCCCACATTCAAGAACCTTGCGTCCAAAATTTCTAAAGAGCTACCCGGGGCTGGACTGCCTGCTGAGAAGGCTCGAAGTCTAGTTTTGCACTTCCGCCGTTCGCACCCCTCCGTCCGCCTGGCTGCGTTTCAGCGCAGCCGGCCCCCCCGTCAACCGTCTCTTTTTGACGTGGGAACACCGGAATTTTCCACCCCCACATCCCGCATTTTGGCACAGTGCAATGCCGTTACGCAGTCGAAGTGACACATGGCCGACAACAGCGGTGCGGGCCCGGGGGGTGACCTTGAGAGTGGAGGCGTAAAGAGCTCGCACCACCTTGCCAGTTTTGAAGAAGCCAAACCAAAAGGTCGTGCGGACAAAGCCCCTTGTCACAAAAAGCATTTTGGTACTTATTCTGGAACATCGTTGGACACCTGACACAACAGGTCCCGCCAGCACGGGGGGAACGGACCAGATGCGGGAAAGGAGCCTTTCTCTCCGTCAAAAATCCAAAGCCCGACAGTTTCACAGTTTTTATCGTCTTTATTAGGCGTGGGTTTGGGTCCAAGCAGTCAAGGTTCACAACAGCTCTCAGGGTGCATCATCTCAGGGAAGTCAGGCTGTGTTTTAACGTCCGGGGACAGGGAGGAGGTATTCCTAACAAAGACGCCCTGCCTTTTAAAGAGGTTTGGGGCGAATTTGAGCGGGGGGAAAGGGGGAGGGAAAACATTTGCTAGTCCCCTCCCCAACTTGGGTCAAAGGGCCCCTCTCTCACATGAGTTGGATTTCCCCTTTCCTCCAACATATCCTCGCATTAAGGGGCCCCTCCCAAAAAAGAAAAACCTTACTAAAGGCCCCCCTCCTGGTCCCCGGTAAAAACCAAAACCACACTTTTTTCCCCCCCCACCCAAAAAAAGAGTAAAACCCAAAAATTTAGCCTTCTGATTGACCAACGGAGAATCTGGGCGTCTATTCACTTCCCCAAATGTCACTGGGGAACAACCATCACGCGTGACAGCAATAGAGGCAAAGCCGAGCGGGACAGCAGGCAAGGGGCAAAAAAACCAAAGGTTACCCGGCAATTTTTATTTACCCCCCTCACCAACCATGCACTGCAGGGAAAAACCCTCCAACACCAGAGACCACTAAGATCATGGTCAACGACATCTGGTCTCAACACCGAATTTTTGGAGTGTTTCCGACCCCCAATAGACTTTTGGGTATCCAAAATGACAAGGCCCGAGCTCCTCCCACGCCATAGAGGGGTTGTCCTGCCCCAAACCCAGCGTCACATCTGAGCGGGCCTCAACAGCTGGAGGGTCATTATAGACAAACGCATCCCTTTCCCCCAATAATTGGGGTCTTTGACTTTCATCAAGAGAATCAGGGATGGACTCGATGATTTGTGGCCGAGGGCACCGATTAGTTCCGGCTACTTTTACATTCCTCTCAAACGAAAGGTCCCTTGAAAACTTTTTTTTTTAAAAAGATCATTTCTTACTGCAATTTTTATTCTCTTTCCCAAAATTTTATTTTGCTGGTTTGCTGTGAGGGACTGTAAAAAAAAAGCAAGGCCCTGACAACACCGTATTCCATTTACTCACTTTATTTTGAATTTTTTGCATTTTCAATGTTTTTAGGTCATGTTGCGGAGATACAGCTATAATTTTGGGCCTTTGGGAAAAGAAAGTGGCTTTTTTTAAATGGGATTTCTCCCTCAAATTTTAAATTTTGGCTGAGAAGTCATATTTTTAAATTTTTGGGGTCATTAGCTGGAGATACAGCAATAACATGGGCCTTTGAAAAAAAATGTGGTTTTTAAGTGGGATTTCTCCCTCACAAAAATTTTTTAATAGTGGGTGAGAATCATTTTTATAATTTTTTTGGGTCAAGTAGCTGTGGATACAGCAATAATCAGGTCCCCCTTGAACAGAAATGGGCCTAAGTGGCATTTCTCCTCACAATTTTTAACAGTGGCTGAAAGTCATTTTTTTTTTAAATTTTTGGGGGGATTTTTCTTTTTAAAAGCACTATACACAAGTCCTATTTAAAAAAAAAATGTTTTTTTCTAACAGACATTTGTTCTTTACAATTTTTAAGAGGTCAAGGGGGATGGTCTGTCAGAAACAGAAAAGGAGGGAAAGTTAATGGACAAATGCAAAATACTTGTTTTTGCAAACTTTAAAAATAGCTACAATCCCGTATTTAAAACAACCCATTTAATACAATAAAAAAAGAGAAACAAAGACAGGGGGGATTCCTCCTATTTTAAAAAATTTTTTCTAGAATTAACACTAAAAAAAATTGCATGTACAAAATAGCTGGGGAAAAAATTCCCCTGAATTGTACAAGGGAGGTACAGGAAAACTGACCAGATGTAGGTATTCAGAGGACATGAAGTATGGAGCACGGACAGAGGACAAAGTACAGAGACAATTTCCTCCAGCATGTTGAGTAAAATAAGAAAAAGAATGCCAAGAAAAAGGGCACCTGGGTTGGAACAGAGCGTTAACCACCAGTATTTCCAAGTGAAGCTCAATGGTCCGCACTCATACGGAGGGGCAAGCGCTACCCAGGACAGGGACAGTATTTGTCCAGTTCAACTAAAATGGTGGTTGAAAGACTCCTTTTCCGGCACTTTTTAATCTGGAGTCATGCAGGTTGGGGCTCATGCTGTGGCCCAGGACAGGTATAGTCAATGTCCAGTGAAACTAAAATGGTGGTTGAAAGACTCCTTTTTCCGGCACTTTTTAATCTGGGGTCATGCAGGTTTGGGGCTCATGCTGTGGCCCAGGACAGGTATAGTCAATGTCCAGTGAAACTAAAATGGTGGTTGAAAGACTCCTTTTTCCGGCACTTTTTAATCTCGGGTCATGCAGGTTTGGGGCTCATGCTGTGGCCCAGGACAGGTATAGTCAATGTCCAGTTCAACTAAAATGGTGGTTGAAAGACTCCTTTTCCGGCACTTTTTAATCTGGGGTCATGCAGGTTTGGGGCTCATGCTGCGTTCCACGACAGGGATATTCAATGTCCAGTTCAAGTAAGATGATGGTTCAAATCATACTGCCTTATGGCACTTTTTAATTTGTGGGTGATGCAGGTTTAAGGGTCATGCTGTGGTACAAGACAGGGATAGTGAATGTTGTGTGTTTTTTTTTTTCTGTGGCTTTTATAACCTAAGTGTGTTGCCTAAGATGTAGCACATATCCATTTGACTGTTGTGGATGTTAATTCCAGCTTCTCCAGCCCTGTTTGGGTGTAAGAATGAAGGTGTTGTTGCTCTCCCATAGACTTTAATGGTCATCGCTCATAATCGACCACCCACTATCGACTATCTTGTCGATGATGGTCGACTATCGACCAATGTCGATGGTCAACGTAATCGCTCAACACTACCCAGGACTGTATCAATAATAAGGGGGCATCCTCTACGTCTTGAGGAAAGAAAGTTTCTACATAAACATAGCACGGGATTCTTTACTATTAGAGTGGTGACTGTGGAACTCTCTGCCAGAGGAAATTGTAATAGTGATTTCACTAACAGAGTTCAAAAAGGGCTTAGATGCATTTCTGGAGCGTGATAATATAACAAGTTATAGTGACTAGGATTCTGGAGAGGGGTTGTTGATCCAGGGATTTATTCTGATTGCCAGATTGGAGTCGGGAAGGATTTTTTTCCCTAACATGAGGACAATTGGCTTCTACCTCATGGGGGTTTTTGCCTTTCTCCAGATCAACACTAACACTTTAGCAACACTTTAGCAAAATGGGCTGAACTGGATGGACGTACGTCTTTTTTTCGGCCTGACAAACTATGTAACTATGTAATGTCCCCCATAGGCAGGTTATAGGCAGGTATATGTCCCACATAGGCAGGTTATAGGCAGGTATATATCCCCATAAGCAGGTTATAGGCAGTGGTATCTTCCCCTGTATTCGCTCCCAGGAGTCGCATACAGGTGAAAAGATCGACAACAGCGCCCGGCCCGTAGCAGGGCCCGGGCGCTGTGGGCTGACTCGGCATTCAATTATATGCGCTCCCTGAGGAGTCACATATAGCTGAACTGCCACTGCTGGCACCCGGGCCATTACAGTGCCCGAGCGCCGACAGTAACTTGAATATAAGCCGAGGAGGGATTTTTCAGCACATTATTTGTGCTGAAAGACTCCGCTTATACTCGAGTATATACGGTATTTGATTTCCTACCAACCATTAAGGCTAGGTTCACACGGCTTAAATGCAGGGGGTAATTACGCCCCGCAATTACGCCGTGGGGGTGGGAGCGGGGGTCCGGCACTTCGCCGGCCCATAGACTTGCATTACCAGCGGCGCGTATACGCCGCTAGTAATTCACATATCAATTATCTCCCCGCCCGGCGGATTCGCCGAGCAGTGGGAGGAGACGTAATCCATAGTTCTCTATGAGAACTGTGGATTACTGTAATGACTTAGCCGTATTCCAGCCGTAATTTGCGCACTCCGGCGCGTGATTACGGACTGAAATATGTCCAATTTTAAGCTGTGTGAACATGGCCTAAGAGTGCTGGCTCCTACAGACCGGTTAAACGTTCCTACTCAAGAGATTAAATACTGTGTGTCTGTGTGCGTGTAAGCATGTATGTATATATGTGTGTGTGTGTGTGTGTATATATATATAGTGCCTTGTGAAAGTATTCGGCCCCCTTCAACCTTTTGCCACATTTCAGGCTTCAAACATAAAGATATAACATTTTAATTTTTTTGTGAAGAATTGTGGGACACAATTGTGAAGTGGAATGAAATTTATTGGAAATGTTAAACTTTTGTAAAAAATAAAAAACTGAAAAGTGGGGCATGCAAAATTATTCGCCCACTTAAGTTAATACTTTGTAGCGCCACCTTTTGCTGCGATTACAGCTGCAAGTCGCTTGGGGTATGTCTCTATCAGTTTTGCACATCGAGAGACTGAAATTCTTGCCCATTCTTCCTTGGAAAACAGCTCAGTGAGGTTGGATGGAGAGCGTTTGTGAACAGCAGTTTTCAGCTCTTTCCACAGATTCTCGATTGGATTCAGGTCTGGACTTTGACTTGGCCATTCTAACACCTGGATACGTTTATTTGTTTATTTCTCAGGTCTTTTGTAGAATTCAACAGGTTTTCTTCCAGAATGGTCCTGTATTTGGCTCCATCCATCTTCCCATCAATTTTAACCATCTTCCCTGTCCCTGCAGAAGAAAAGCAGGCCCAAACCATGATGCTGCCACCACCATCTTTGACAGTGGGGATGGTGTGTTCAGGGTGATGAGCTATATTGCTTTTACGCCAAACATATTGTTCTGCATTATGGCCAAGAAGTTAAATTTTGGTTTCATCTGATCAAAGCACCTTCTTCCAAATGTTTGGTGTCTCTCCTAGCTGGCTTGTGGCAAACTTTAAACGAGACTTTTTATGGATATCTTTGAGAAATGGCTTTCTTCTTTCATAAAGGCCAGATTTGTGTAGTGTACGACTGATTGTTGTCCTATGAACAGACTCTACCACCTCAGTTGTAGATCTCTGCGGTTCATCCAGAGTGATCTTGGGCCTCTTGGCTGCATCTCTGATCAGTCTTCTCCTTGTCTGAGATGAAAGTTTAGAGGGACGGCCGACTCTTGATAGATTTGCAGTGGTCTGATACTCCTTCCATTTCAATATAATCGCTGTCACAGTGCTCTTTGGGATGTTTAAAGTTTGGGAAATCTTTTTGTATCCAAATCCGGCTTTAAACTTCTCTACAACAGTATCACGGACCTGCCTGGTGTGTTCCTTGGTCTTTATGATGCTCTCTGCGCTTTAAACAGAACCCTGAGACTATCGCAGAGAAGGTGCATTTATACGGAGACTTGATTACACACAGGTGGATTATATTTATCATCATCAGTCATTTATGACAACATTGGATCATTTAGAGATCATCACTGAACTTCTGGAGTGAGTTTGCTGCACTGAAAGTGAAGGGGCTGAATAATATATATAGTAATCCAAAGCAGTAAATCAGAATTCTGAGGGGTAGTTCACGTCAGTGGGATATTAAAGGGGTTGTCTCACTACATTGATTCATCTTACCCCAGTCTTGTTTTCCTGGTTTCATTTTGAATTCAGGGGCGTGTTTACTGACTTCCACTAGGCTGCAGTAGAAGCCAGGTCTGTAGCTATAGCAACCAGTGCAGGTAGCCTATCAGGATAGGTCAAACAGGTCTGCAGCTATAGCGACCAGTGCTGCCAGCCTATCAGGAGAGATTGAACAGGTCTGTAGCTATAGCGACCTAAGGAGCTGATGCAGCCCATACAAGAGGGGATACCTAGAAATAGGTAGGACAGTGGTAATGGACACATGTTGCAAAGTGACTTGATTTTGCAAGATCTTTACCATAAAAAGAAATCCTTGTAGTGAGACAACCCCTTTAAATGAAATTAAATGATATTAAATTTTTGCTACATATGTTCATGTAGAAAAGTCTCGCTATAGTGTAGAACAGCTTTTTTAATATTTTTTCCCCCAGTTTGTATTTGTCCTCCTTTTTTTTGTTCCGAACATCTTTTTACTATATGTATGTCTTGAGATGTCATAGGCTTGGTTAATGTTAGCAAGCTTTTTTTGGCTAATACCGGAATTTCCCATAAAATGCAAGAAAACCTCATTACAAATGAGGCTTAGTAGGACAGGAAATCTGTCTTGGTTGGTTATGGCTCTGTTCCGAATTAGTGCTAACAGTGTCTTTTTGGTATCTCAATATTATCTTTTTACTTTTGTTCAGCTTCCTTTCCGCAGACAGTAGTGCTGGATTTTACTCATGTAAATGTACTGGATTATACGGTTGTGGTCGGACTTGGTGAACTACGGCAGGAATTCCAGGCTCAGGGGAGAATGCTGCTATTTTCAGGGCTTCAGGTATGTGTAGTGTATTAAGAAGATTTTATAATTTTAATACTTTTATTACAATTTATGGTTTCACATGTTCTTGTTATAATTTATAGCCAAACATTCTTCAGATCTTCTTGGCAGCAAATTTGAAAGACTTTCAGTATCCTCAGACCATGACAACAGGTAATGTCTGGTAATAGATTTCTTTACAACTACAAATTGTCCCCTCTCCATTTATTTAGCTTCCCTGTGTGCCTGTGTAATTCACGGTGAAAGCTGCTTATGCTATTTAGTTCTCTCCCATTCTTTGAATGGAGCTATGCATTTAATCTACTAAACTCACAAAACGTTAGGAATATTTGGCTGAAATTTCAGGGTGGCCAGCGCGTCCCTCTGAAGTTGCTGGCGTATAGTGGTGCATACTATTTGCCGGCAAGTTAATCGTCTGAATATACCCAAAAAGCGGAACTGTTCTGGGGCACTCAATTTGTGTTCATATCATGGCAAGAAGAAAGGACATCAGCCAACTCAATCAACCGTGGAGCAGTGGTTACACGATTAATGTGGGAAAGGTTGTAAGACCACCTCCAAAAATTTAGTCAGATATGTAACCAGTTCCTGACTGGGTTATTCCTTCATTCCAACCCCTCATCATGCATCCAACCCTTTCCTAGTCAGAGAGCTATAAATTACGCCCTTCTTCCCCAGTATCCAATACCAGTGTATTGTATGACAGGAGAAAGTTCCATGTCACCTCTTCCCGGCGTTTATGCACCGTGGATAATAGAAGTTAATGGGGCCAGCTTCCCCGCACTTTAGAAGTATGCACTGGCTAGCACGTACTTCTAAAACACCTGACTAATTTCAGTACGTGCCGCATTACGCCATATGAACATATCCTTATGGTGCTTTCACAGGGAGCGTTTTTGGTGTCTTTTTGATCCTTTTTTTTATTTTTTCCCGATCACGGCAATTAAGGTATGTTTCTGCAACTAAAAAGAAAACGCAACAAAAATGCGCCGTGTCAAAACACCCTTAGATATCAACCACCTAGATGTTTATAGTCAACAGGGGTAGCTTTTCTTTAAAAAAAACCCCTGAATTTGTAAGCAAAATAAAAAAAATTAAATTTCCCCCTTTTTTGCCCATTTTTTTTGCTGTTAAAAAGTTGCAAATTAAGGCACATGCCTTATTAAAAGCACATGACTGAAAGAACGGGACAAAATGCAATAATAAATCACAGAATAATGGAGGAATAATTATTGCTCCTCAGGCAAATTAGAAACTAATTCTCAATAGGCTACAGAGAGGCCCACAACCCCGTTGGGAACGTTCCATAAGGAAAAATTTACAAAGGGCTCCCGTTGCATCCCTTTTTTTTGCATAAGGGAAGAGGTTGCCATAGTACCACAGGACATATTGGTATATCCTGGTGTTGGTAAGTACTTAGTAAGCCCACTAAATAGGATGCAGGTGCCAGCTGCTAATTGCAGCTGACAGCTGCTTGCAATCGCAACCGTGGCATCTAAATGATTGAGAAACGGTGCCGCCCATCGTTTCTCGCACCGTCCAGTGGCCCCGTGGCAAGATCGCAGTGTACCCGTTTGTTTTCATAGCCACCATGGTTTACTTTCTATAAGTTTCCTGCCCTATGCAGGAAGTAACAAAACTGTCTTATTGTTACACATTGTTTATACAATTCAGGAGGGTGTACGGACGATGTCCATAGAAGAAAAGAAAAAGTACATCTTATCCCGTCATTATACACTACTCACAGAAAGTTAGGGATATTTTGTTTTTTGGGTTGAATTCAGAAAAACATAGAATTTCTTGAACATTTTTTGTAAATTAACTAAAGGAGACCATCTCTTAACTTTAGAATGCGCATGTCCAACTGTTCTCGCCCAGTTTTTGCACAACTTGCTGATCTCAAACGAGGAGCTTAATAGCATTATTCACAACAGGTGTTTGATCTTTGAATCGCTAAATAAGTTTAGGGGGTTAATTTTGATTGGTTTTAAAACTTTCCCCCTTCTTGCTGTTAATTTTTATGTCCATGGAGGCCCACTTCTTTGCCTTTTTGTGACTTTTCCAGTCTCTCTGTAACTGATACAATCTGCTGATGACACAAAAGTCAGGGGCCCCCTCTTTGGGGGCTTTCTGCTTGAGCCCGCGGGCAGGTACTGTTGATCAATTGTAAGGTGGTATTGTGGTCTCATGATGTCAAAATGTGTGCACAATTTGACATGATGAGGAAGACTGTTTAAATCCCAGTTCAAATTGATCCTTTAAATTTATCGGGCGATTCAGGGACCAAACACCAGTTGTTAATTTTGCCATTGAAGGGGTTGTCTCCCCTCTAGGATTTATTTCCCTCGGTTTTTTCTCGTTCCATTTCAAATTTAGGAGCTGTTTACGGGTTTTTCTACGGGCACTGCAAACCCTGCATGAAAAGCTAGTGAGGAATTTCGTCTGTATATAGCAAAACACCGCTGGCGCCTATGAGGAGGATGAATAGGTCGGGTGCTTAGTGACTGGGGACTGATGCAGCCGTACAAGGGGGGATATCTAGGAATAGGTAAACATTTTAAATGGAAACATATTGCAAATTTATTTGTTTTGGAAATCTTAAACATAAAGACAACCCTTATAGTGGAAAACCCCTTTAAGTCTTACATGTTTCTAAGTTACTAGTTTGAAAGGCCCAAAAAAAGACAGACGTCCATCCATTTGAGCCTATTTTGCTAAAGTTGCTATTTTGCTAAAATTTTTATTTTTTTAACCTGCTTGAGGATCACAAGTTGTTCCTTTTTTTTGGTGAGTTACATTTCTAAACCCATATCATTTACAACTTTTTCACTCCACTTGCCACTTTAAAAAAAAAAAAAAAAAAAAAAGGTTGAAGGAGTGTGAAGGATTTAGTGAGGGAAGGGAAAATGACCAAAAACAGCTTTATGGGTTACATGCAGTGCACCATGCCATCTAATAATATGAATTTAACTAATGAAACTGTATATATAGCACCTTCAAAGTACCCCCACAAAGTACTGACCCCCTTTGCTCTCCAATATCAATGTCTGTAACATAGACTGTAGCATAGACTTGCAGGATAATACAGATCCTTGACGCAGATTTAAAGTTTTCATATTTTGGCCAAAATACCAACTAATTGCGGATATTCATCGATGCAGTTCCCGCTGGCCTTTTCTGGGTTTGAAGGGTCGAGGTGTAAGCAATAGGGTGTATGTAACTGAAAAAAATATTTAGAATATTAAAAAGGGGTAGAGAATAAAACTTTTTGGTAGCACCTGGACAGCAGTGAAAAACTGAATTTATTTTATTATTTTTTTCCCCATACATGCGCTACCTTTAAAAATACATGGATGGATCGTTGCTGTGGGATGGTTGTAATTTTTTTTTCTGTACTTCCTGTGTGTCATTAGTCCATAATAATGAATTTTAATCTCACTGTATACTTCACATGTTTGTCTACAGTAAAGGATCTGAATGAAGATGGAATTACACAGCCCTTACTCAACAGTGTTCCCTAAGTTAGAGAATAGGGAAGAAATACTTACAGGGTTTTCTTCTCATGAAAAACATAGAGGCACAGAGACATACGGGTCTTAACCCAAAATTAATTCACATGCTTAACTGTTTAGTGAAAATCCATTTAAAAGGGTTTATAGTGGCATGCAGATTGGATTGGCTGATGGTTGTATCAGTGTTTTTCTTTGTTTAAATTTTCTTTTGCTCTTGTAAAGTGGTCTGATAAAAAGGGTTTCTCGCCAAAAATTCTTGGGGACACGCACCATGGGTATAGGCCTTGCCTTGGGGGCGGACCTGGCGGACCAAAAAGTGTTTTCCCCCCCCCGCGGCCCCATATCCTCCGTGACGCCAGGGCCCGATCTTTTCAGCCAGTGTTGTAGGGGGAGACCTGTCTGCAGCTTTTTCGGTTTGTTTTTTTTTCTTTCTTTGCGGAAGGTTTATTGACCCCGGGTCCAGGAGGGGGTGATTGAGAACAGCTCTCACCGGGGGGGTGATGGGCACACAGTCTCACCTTCAGGGGGCCCTCAACGCCTAGTTTACCGTGCGCTTTCCCCCGAGGGCGCAGGAAACCAGTCAGTTTTTTTGCTGGCGGCCTTCCCCCCTGCCCCCACCCGTCCCACCTGCCGCCCCCGCGGCCTTTATGGGTTGGTAGCCTCACCTTGGGTGCAGGTACCCGAAGGGGGATGCCGCGACGCCCGAAAGGGCATATTGGGGAGTACCCCACCTCCCCCTTTTTTGGGGGGGGTCGGGGGGTTTTTTTTTTTTTTACGTTTGGGTGGGCGCGGAATTCGTTTTCCGGGGCCCCTCAGGTTGCCCTTTTTCCCCGTATTGGGGGGCTCCCCGGGAGTGGGCGTTCCCCTCCCTTGGCCAGTGCCGGCCCCGGGCAGCGGGCTGCTTCCCCCGGGAGTGTCCCTTTGAATTTGTGGAAATCCCCCAAAGAAATTTATGCTGTCTTTCATACCCTAGGGTTTTTCCCCGTTTTGTGTATTTTCCCTTTTTGCAAATGGTGCCATGGCGCGGTTTTGTGTTTTACATGTATAATTACAGTGTGCCGCGCCCTGCAGTGGCCCCCCGGTTTTATATTTTTCAGAAATGTTTTTGTGTGCAAAAAAAAACGTTATAATTTTGGGGTACATTTATTTTAACCCATATGGGAAGGAAAAGGGTCCTCCCCTTTTGGGTTTCGCACCCCCACTCTCCAGGCTGTCATAAGAAATGACTTGCAAGTCTGCTTTTTTTCTTTTTTTTTCTCTCTGTATAAAGGAGGTGGTTGGACCCGTGGGGGCCTGAATTGGGTTATTGAGAGGTAAGGGTAGTGTAGGATGCCATTTTTAATCCGTTTAATTGGGGAGCTTAAACATCTTTTGATCGGGGGGCGTGGCCAACCCTGCTAGGTAAAAACTTGCCAAGCTTGACTCCCTCCCGGAACCCGCACTCAGCTAAAAAAGGGGACCCAAAAATGCGACAGAAGAAGGGGAAAAAGATGCCCCTCTTAAAACCCCCGCCTCCAGGGAAGGGAGTCCCAATCTCAATTTTCTCCCTCTGCGGGCTTACAAGAGGACGGCCTCTTTCCCGCGTGCCGGCGCCCGGGCGCCATCTTGCCTGCAAGCACCAGCGCGCAGCACAGCCAAGGAAGAAGGGCCCCGCGCTCAGCCCCCGCCTGCCCACCCCCGGGGTGACCTACCTGCCCCCCGCGCCTGCAGGGGGAGGGAAAGGGGGAGGCCGGAGTTCCCCGGCAGAGGACACCCCCTA
>JAODAL010040529.1:0-36809 GCA_025379985.1 Phyllomedusa bahiana
TGTTTTTTGTTTTGAGGGGGAATTTAGAAAGCTGTGATTTTCCGTTTTTTAAAAAGGGGACTTTAAAAAACTCTTCCATACCTTTTTAAATTTTTTTTTCTAAAACATGGGGGAAATTTCGGGTTTAAAGCGAGAAAAAGGGGGGGTTTTGGGACATGAGGAGAGGTAAAGAGAAGGTGCTCCTTCCATGCTGGGACAACAACCCAGGGATCGCGTTGCAGGACCGTCAGGCCTGTCATCGCTGGTCGGGCCCCTGTGAATTCAGTAACGAACGCTCGCCAATTGTCCTCAGGGGTAATGAAACCCTGCATCCAGCAGTTTACCCCCTCGCCTCCCAGTACGGCCACAAATGCATCATCAGAAACCCAGCATCGTCCAACATGAAGCAGCCCAAATGAAAACTCGGTACCCACACTGTGGTAATCATTTTCGAAGACCTCTTTGATGACAAAATCGGTTTGGGGTCAGAGGCAAAAATAAAGGGGCCCAAAAGAGGATGATTTTTTTTTTGCTTTGAGCCCATTACGATGCCATCAAGGAGGAGAGGAAGCGGTCAAACGCAAAAACCCCGGGCGGTCGGCAACGCCTTGCAGTCCCTCTTGCTTGTAGCCCGCAGTCCTGGTGCAGAATGTCAGGGGACAAGTCCCTGTGTTGATATGAGTGCACATTGGGACCAAGTGGTCTTTTCAGCAGAATTTCCCTTTCAGGCTTTTATCACTGGAGAGGAAGAAGGAAGGGGAGGGGTCATACGGTCCGCCCAAAAAGGGGGAGGGCGGTCGCATGTCCCTGAAGATTCCCCCAGCCACGGTCACGAAACCCCGGCCCCCCTTATCGCCCTAAAAAAGGGCCAGGACCCTCAAACTGGGCCCTTTTTGAGCAACCCCTTTATTCACCCAGCATTCAATGCCCCCTTTGCCGTAAACGCATAAATAGAGGGAAAACCCAGGTGGTTAAACCAACCAACATGTCTATCACATGCAGCGAATGCATGAGTTGAAAAGGAGGAACACTTGGCCAAAAAAGGCCAACGACCCCCGGGTCAACCACTGTCACCCCCCTCTGTCCGCCTCCCTCCTCCCCACCACCAAACGTTCCCCAGTGCCCCCTGCTCTCAGAGTCATGTAGGGGCACCTCCGCTTTCCCCACCTCGCCCGATTTCCACCAGCCCAAAAAGAGCCCATCTACCTTTTTCCTTCCCCGTTTGACGACCCGCACGCCGTACAGGGCCAGTCTAGCAGGCAGCCTTTTGTCTTCCCCGGTTTGGGGGGAGAAGAAAAACCCTTTAAAACCCAACCATCCCAAAACCGGGAAACCTAATGTCGGCATTTCCGGGGTTTTGGCCTTTGGAAATGTTGCCTTTCCCCTGGTGGACACAGAGGGTTCCGCCACGTCTGGCCCCTTTCCTGCCCCAATACCAGATCGGCAGGATTCTTTGCCAGAAAAAGGCCCCTCCCCGGCCAGCCACGTGTCACTAAAATTTAAGGCATTGTCTGCACTGTGCCCGGAAAAAGTCCATCTGACCCCCGAACCATGGATAGAAACCCGGCCCAAAGGCCCCTCTATCCGTGACAGCTCACTGGGTTAGCTGGGGGGGATGTCTCGGGGGGTGGGGTGGCTCTCAGGCTCGGGCAGCTCTTCAAAACCGCAGGGAGGGCAGGGTTTTTTCCCCCAAGGCCCTCTGGTGGCATCACTGCCCAGAAAACCCAGGGGGTTGAAATTATTCGTTTTTGGACCCGTACAAACAGGTAGGACTGTGGAGGCTCTCCGCAAGGGGGACCCGGGGGCCTGGCTGGGTGCAAGAACTTTTGTGCCAGGAAGGGGGGGTGTGCGAAAAGGGGCAAAATCGGGGCCCCCCTTAAGAGGGTAGGCTGGACACCCCCCTTCCTGGCCCGTCATAAACCCTTTTGTCGTCCAAAATTTTAAAGAGCCCCGGGGGGGACTGTGTGAAAACCGAGGGAGGCAGGTGAAAGAGCTCTGCCCATCCTTGCCAGTTTTGAAGAAGCCACCAAAATGGTCAGTGCGGACAATGCCCTTTGTCAGCATGAGCATTGTGGTGATCTCAGTTCTGGAACGATCGTGGACACTCTGAAACAACAGGTCCGCCAGCAAAACGGAGGAAGGAGACGGTACATAGAGGCCTCTTTCTCTCCGTCAAATCCACAAGGCCCCAACAGTTTCACAATTTCACATCGGTCCTTCATTAGGCAGTTGTTTGGAGGATCCAGAGCTAGTGCTAGGTGGCGCATCAGCTCTCAGGGTGCATCATCTCAGGCAGGCAGGGCTGTGTTTGAAAGCTCGTGCCAGGGGCACAGAGGAGGAGGGAGGAGAGTTATTCCTAGACACCGACGTTACGACGTCCCTGCCATGGAAAGAGGTTGGCGCGAATTTGAGGGCGAGAGGAAGATGAGGAAGATCAGATTTGCTAGTGCCCCTCGGACCCAGAGGCTTGGAAATCAAGGCTCCATCTCTCAAATGAGTGCTTGGATGCTCCCATTTCCTCGCAACATGATTCCTTCGCATAAGGCCAAACAAAAATGAACACCAGTTAACTGGGTGGCCAAGCTCCTGATCCCGGGTACAAAAAAAAAAAACTCCGCACTTGTCCTTCCGACACACCCAAAATAGAGAGTAAAATGCCGGACATGGGAACCTTGCTGATTTGATCAACTTGAGAACATCTGTTTTGCGTTTTGCTTCACGTCCCCAAATGTCACGGTGGAACAAACACACGACGTGACCAGCAGTAGAGTGCCAAGTAAGCCGTAGCGGCAGCAGCAGCAGCAGGGCAAGGTGGCAGAAAGCCTAATGGGTGACCTACTGCAAACTTGTTTACCACCTCACCAACGCATGCAATGCAGGGCACACACAATCCAACACACAGCGACCAGCTTAAGATCATGGTGCACGACTATCTGTGTCCAACACCGATTTTTTTTGTATGTTTTTCCGGGACCCAATAGACTTCGGGGTATCCAAAAGGGACGAATGGCCCGGCGGCTCGCCACGCCATAGATTTGTTGTCCCCCAGCAGCCTCTCATATCTGAGGGGACCTTCAGCACGCGGGAGGAGTCATTACGACAAACGCACCGGTTTTCCCCACAGATAATGGGGCATTTGACTTTCATCAAAAAGAATCGGGCATGGATCTCTGATATGTTGTCCCCCAAAAATTCCGGGGTCCCCGATTAGTTCCGGGCTATTTCACTTTCCTCTTCAAACGAAAGGGTCCTTTTAAAAAATTTTTTTTTTTAAAACGTCTTTCTTACTGCAATTTTTTTTCTTTTCCCAACAGTTCTTTGCTGGTTTTGCTGTGAGGAGATGTAAAAGAACAAGGTTTCATGAAAACACCGTTTTCCATTTAGCACTTTATTTTTAAATTTTTTCGCTTTGGGCAATGTTTTGGGGTCATGTTGCTGTAAACAGCTAAAATTATGGCCCTTTTTGAACAGAAATTGGCTTTAAGTGGCATTTCCCCTCACAATTTTAATAGTGCTGAGAATCAATTTTTTCATTTTTGGGGCAGTAGCTTGAATACAGCAATAAACATGGGCCTTTTGGAACAGAAAATGGGCTTTTAAAATGGCATTTCTCCCCAAAAATTTTTTAAAAGTGGCTGGAATCATATTTAAATTTTTTTGGGGTCATGTAGCTGGAATACAGCAATAATCATGTCCTTTGGAAAAGAAAAAGTGGGTTTTTTTGTGGCTTTCTCCCTCACAATTTTTAACATGGGTGAGAAGTCATTTTTTTTAATTTTTTTGGGTCATGCTGCTTTTTAAAACAGCAAACCCAAGGTCCTATTTTAAAAAAAAATTGTTTCTAAAAAGACATTTTTCTTCACAATTGTCCCAAATGGCTGAAGGGGGCAAGCTTTTTAATTTTTGGGGGGATTTTTCTTTGAAATGCAGCTAACTACAGGGCCTATTATAAAAAAAATGTTGTTTTTTAACAGAATTTTTCTTTAAAATTGCCAAAGTGGGGCCCAAAGGGGGCATGCCTGAATTTTTGGGGGCATTTTCTTTTAAAAGCACTATACACAGGTCCATTATAAAAAAAAAAGTTGTTTCTAACAGACATTTTTTCTTCCAATTGTCCAAATGGGTCAAGGACAGCTTTGAATTTTTGGGGGCATTTTGCTGTGAAATGCAGCTATACTACAGGTCCTATTATAAAAAAAAATGTTGTTTCTTTCAGTCATTTGTTCTTCACAATTGTCAAGAGTGGCTCAAGGGTGATGGTGCTGTCAGAAACAGGAATAGGTAGGACACTGTTAATGGACACATATGCAAAATGACTTGTTTTTGCAAGATCTTTAACATAGCTATCAATCCCTGTATTGAGACAACCCATTTAATACAATTAAAAAAGAGAAACAAAGACATGGTGGGATTCCATCCTTTATTAAAAATGTGTTTTCTAGAATTAAACTACTAAAAAACTTGCATGTCCAAATTACCTGGTAAAAAAATTCCTCTGAATTGTACAAGGGAGGTACAGGAAAACTTGACCAGATGTAGGTTATTCAGAGGACATGGAGTACGGAGCAAGGACAGAGAACAAAGTATAGAGACAATTTCCTCCAGCACGTGGAGTAAAATAAGAAAAAGAATGCCAAGAAAAGGGCACCTGGTGGAACAGGAGCGTTAACCACCAGTATTTCCAAGTGAAGCTCAATTGGTCATACGGAGGGGCAAGCGCTACCCAGGACAGGGACAGTATATGTCCAGTGAAACTAAAATGGTGTTGAAAGACTCCTATTTCCGGCACTTTTTAATCTGTGGGTCAGACAGGTTTAATGGTCATTCTGCGGTACAGGACAGATATAGTTAATGTCCAGTTCAACTAAAATGGTGGTTGAAAGACTCCTTTTCCTGCACTTTTTAATCTGTGGGTCAGACAGGTTTAATGGTCATTCTGCGGTACAGGACAGATATAGTCAATGTCCAGTTCAACTAAAATGATGGTTGAAAGACTCCTTTTTCCGGCACTTTTTAATCTGGGCTCATGCAGGTTTGGGGCTCATGCTGTGGCCCAGGACAGGTATAGTCAATGTCCAGTGAAACTAAAATGGTGGTTGAAAGACTCCTTTTTCCGGCACTTTTTAATCTGGAGGTCATGCAGGTTTGGGGCTCATGCTGCGTTCCAGGACAGGGATATTCAATGTCCAGTTCAAGTAAAATGATGGTTCAAATCATACTGCCTTCTGGCACTTTTTAATTTGTGGGTGATGCAGGTTTAAGGGTCATGCTGTGGTACAAGACAGGGATAGTGAATGGTGTGTGATTTTTTTTCTTATGGCTTTTATAAGTGTGTTGCCTAAGATGTAGCACGTATCCATTTGACTGTTGTGGATGTTAATTCCAGCTTCTCCAGCCCTGTTTGGGTGTAAGAATGAAGATGTTGTTGCTCTCCCATAGACTTTAATGGTCATCGCTCATAATCGACTACCGACTATCGACTATCTTGTCGATGATGGCCGACTATCGACCATTGACCGATGCCGATGGCCAACGTAATCGCTCAACACTAGTTAGCACAAAAAAAGTTATTGGTCACAGAAAATGGTGGAATCGTATCCACCTGCAAAATACAGAGAGAACATTATTTATACTGGAGAGTAAACCACCTCCCCCAAAAAAAATTATATTTCTATATATGTGCTGTACCACAGCAGGTACACAACTATCCCATCATTATAACTGATTGCTGTGACTATGTGGCATCACCAAGCTTTTTTGTACATTGGATAGCCTACCTAGCATTCAAGAAAGGGGGATGACATCCCATCCCCCGTAGCTATCAGTTTTTGATCATAGGAAGGCTTTGTGCCTGCTATAGGGGATGTGACATCATCACTGCACCCCGAGATGTCAAGGCAGTGTCTTGTGATTCTTTACCCGTAGGCTATGTTCACACGATGTATTGCGGTGCGTAGAGTACACGACGCAATACATTGTGTGTCTCGGGAGCTCACGCTGATCAGCGCATACTCCCGAGGTGCGGGGGGATCGGCAGCCCGCCGGCCCCATACGATCGGATTGTACGAGCGGGGAGAGGAGGCGTAATCCATAGTTCTCTATGAGAGCTATGGATTGCCGTAATTTCGGCGCACATCTCGCCCATATTAGAAAACAAATATGTGGCGAAATGGGCGCCAAATTTACGCCATGTGAACATACCCTTACACCACTACTATTTAAAGAGCAGTAGGCAGACTATTTTCTGAATGTTGCTGGATGATCTCAGAGATTCTAATGCACTTTCAGCCAATGAAATAATTCAAGTCTCCTGACCATTTCCTCCTATCAGAAGAGGTAAAGACAGTGTGCAGGATGAAGGCAGCTAGACGCTAGCAGTGATGAGTCACTATTTACACATAGTTATCACTGTATGGGGGACATGTATGAAGGAAGGCGCGTCGAAGTGAATAGCCGAGTCTCATTTTCAGTGTATAATGCGCCTGATGTATGAAAGTGGTTTTTGTGCGTTCATAAATGGTGTGTAAAGTTCCCGCCCCTCGCCTGTGTGTTAGGCACATTACTAAACTTAGGCGCATAAGTAATGCACCTAACATGTATTAAGGTTATAGACAGGCTGGAAATAAGAGAAGTCATTAGAATAGCATGTCAGTGAATAGAAACTACGGTACTGATTCTGCTTGGTGGACCACAGGTCCCAGCAATACCTGTGCTGTGCTGGCTCTTGCTGTATGCAGAATAAAGGGTGAGAGCAGCAAAAATACATTTCAAATTTAATTCATTTTTATATTTTTGGGAAATTAAATATTTTATATTAACCCCTTAAGCCGAACGCCTGAAAAGTAGTTAATGACCAGAAATTTTTTTTAGTTTTTGCCTCCTTGCGTTTCAACAGTTGTAACTTTTTTATTTTTTCACTGATGCAGTTGGATGAGGCCTCGTTTTATTCTAGACAAGTTGTAGTTTATGGGGGAATAGTTTAAGTTCACTTATAAATAATTGCAGTATTTTATTTATTTATTTTTTTTCATTTCGTTTTTTTATTTTTTTTTTACACCATTCACATTTCACACTTAATAACTTGTTAGATTAATTCTACAGGTTATTATGGTCATGTGAATACCAAATATGTGTAGGTTTTTTTTGTGTGTGTAATTTATGCACAATTATTTTTATTAAATATTTATTTTTATTTTATTATTTATTTTTTTATTCTTTTTTTTACACTTTTTATGGGTTTTTTTAAACTTTTTTTTTATTCCCCTGAAGAGAGAACTGTTACTCTTTTTTTTTTTTTTTTACACTTGGTAATGCATTAGCATATTCATATATGCTAATACATTCTAATCCGTGTCAGTTTGACACAGGCAGTGATTAGGACATCACACAGTGTGTCCTAATCACTGGCTTCATACACAGACAGCTCTGGGGCCACTATATTTCACCAGGGCTGACTGTGCAGCTGTTCCCCGGGCTCTGTCGGGTGACCGGGTGTTCCGATCACCCAACAGAGCAGGTAAACCCTTTGATTGTGCTGCCGTAACGCACCACCGCAATCAAAGTGTTAAAGCATCGGGTTGCGGAGGTTTCATCTGCTACCCGGTGCTCGCAGGACATGCTCTGGGATCGGGGCTGTGTAGTACAGCCCCAATCCCAGCGCAATTGCGGCGCCGGGTGCCGCAAACTCCGATGTCTGCAGCCACGGCAAAAGACGTCGCTGCAGACGAACGACCCGCACTGGCTGACGCCCTAAGACGGTTCACGGTCCTTAAGGAGTTCATTTATATGATGATATTTTTCATTAAATTTAACCCCTTAAGGACCTTGGACGTATGACTCTGTTACAGCGCGAACAGGCAGCGTCGCCCGCCCGCGCTGTTTAACCCATCAGACACCGCGGCAAAGATGGCCGCGGTGTCTGAATGAATGACGATCGGTGCCGTGCACCATTCGTTAGAGTGATCGGCACCGTCACAGCATAGCTGCAATGATCCGACCACCGGACATGGAAGTGGGGAGCCTTGGGAAGGCTCCTGTCACTTCCATGTCCTGGTTTGCCCCACTTCCGTCCGCAGACAGGAAGTGGGGACACCGCCATCTTGGTACAGTCTAATGCATTTCATAGGCAATGCATTAGACTGTACTGACAATTGCGCCACCTAGTGGTCAAGAACCATAGGTGGCCTCAATGTTAAAGTAAAAAAAAAAAAAATAAAGTTTTACAGTACAAAAAAAAGTATTAAAAGTTCAAATCACCCCCCTTTCTCCATTTTACAAATAAAAAAATAAAATAATAAAAAAGTTCCACATATTTGGTATCACCGCATCCGAAAAAGTCAGATCTATAAAAATATAACATAATTTATCCCATGCATTGAACACCGTAGAAGAAAAAAAATTCCAAACGCCAAAATTGCGTTTTTTGATCATTTTATGTCACTTAAAAAATGGAATAAAAGTCATCAAAAAAGTCGCATCCATTCCAAACTGCTAGCAATAAAAAGTACATATCAGCCTGCAAAAAATGCACCCTCACTGACGTCTGTAGGTGTTAGTACAAAAAAGTTATTGGTCACACAAACAGGCTCCGCGGCGCAAATTTCAAAAATAGAAAAAGTTTGGCATTTTTTTACGGTACCAAAACATAACGGAAACCCTACATGTTTCATATTGCCGGATGCAGATCAACCTGTAGAATACAGAAAATACATTGTATTGACCGAAGATTGAACGCCGTAAAAGCAAAACCCCTGCAAACATGGCGGAAATACGTTTTTGAGTGTGGTGCGACACGCCCCCAGAACGACCCCTCATGTTAGGCGCAATAGAAAGTGTCAAGTCTTATGAGCAATGCACTTAACACATTCAGGTGCATTAGACATCGTAGCCGGCTCAGTTAGGTGCATTGTACGCCAGAAAAAGGGTGAAAAAACCTTTCATACATATCGTCCACACTATTGTATGACAGTCTCCCCTTCCAGCTCTGAATGATTACATTCCTGTCAGCAACTCTGTTTAAATAGTGACTGATGAGTCACTGAATGCAGCCAGATAATCTCTGCTCAGGTCACGCCCCCTACAGGACAGAGTTTCTGAGCTGAGAATGGCTTCAAAGCATACCCACTGAGTGAACAAAACATCAAGTCAGGCAGTGTGATCAATGGATGTCACATAATATGCAGGAAGTAGGAAGAAGTGGAGTAAAGGGCTTTCTGCCTGGTTTTGCAAAGCAGAACGGGTAAATCATTTTTAATGAGCATCAATTAAAAAGTTCAATATTTTTAAGCTGTGAGCTCTATAACAAATAAATACCCCTTTAAGGCATCTTTAGGCACCTGGTACAGGGTACGACTGTTACCTTTGCACTTATAGTGACATGACTCCCCAAATAATACCCTCATATAGAACCACATTAACAGTAGCATAAAGTGTCAAAATCTACTTCTATACTTCTATACAGTGCCTAAATAATACCAAGCTACACTGCCCAAATAACAATGGCATATGCAGCCCAGGGACTAGGAGATCGTGTACTGTTGATGCTGATGCTGCAGTGTCTTATGGTTAATTCCTACTATGTTTTGCCCTAAAGATATTGCATGAGCCCCTAGATGGAGACTATAGTAAAATTTAAGCTGTACATGCAAGACTATATAACTAATGTCCCAACGTTTAGTTAATAAAATTAGAAAGATGTGAAAATGTTATGCTTTTATATTTGATTTATCATTTTTAAGCTGTACTTTGAAACTACTGTCACTGATAATATATAGGCTTAACAAAACAACTGAGTTAACTGATGCTGGAACAAATCAATAAAAAGAACAAAAAAATGTGAGTTACAGAGTCATATGATTGCTTTAAACGTTTACCATGGGAAAATGCTCAGAAGACAATATGGTCATTTAAAATGCACAAAAGTTCAAATCTTGAGCACAAATGTTCTTTTGTGACATCATAACAGCATTATTTTTAAGAAAAACCCACATACTGAAGTTTTAAGAAACCAGCAATGCATGGGGAAAACTTTTTGTTTAACTATTAAAATGTTTTATATATAGTGAGGGGTCAGCTCCGTCACAGACACAGCAATGTTCAAATTAAATGGGTTTTTATTAAACAAATCCACTGGTAGCACAAAAGACTTTTTTCAGTAGGGTGCAGACAAACAGTAAGGCAACCTTGCTTCTGGTTACAGTACCTTGGTCAGCTCCCCATAACATTTTCTGGCAGTGCATAGGTGATGTCCAGCATCTCTGGACAGATCAACACAGATATTTTCTTTATAACTCCAGGCTTGGAGTCACACTCCACATAAAACACCCCTGACTTCCTGGCCTTATAGGTTAGGGAAAACCTGGGATGGATATGTGGGAGCAGTCATCCCTCCCAACAACATGTCTGCGCTCCTATATTACCGGCTTACTGCACCACGGCCCTCAACCACGGTGACACATATTGCCCTTGATCACCAGGCCTTTTGCCTTGTCACTATATATATATATATATATAATATATATATATATATATATATATATAATATAATGTAATATATATATATATATATATATATATATATATATGTGTGTGTGTGTGTATGTATGTATGTATAAATATATATGTATGTGTGTATGTATATATATATATATATATATATATATTGTGGACGAGCGACAGCAGGCAGTCGCATGTTCCTGCCACTAGGTGGAATACAGCAGTATACTGGCTGCAGACGTGCCACCAAAAACCTGGGTTTGGTGGGGGAAAGCAACTATTTGGCGTCAGTAACCATAGATTGCTGACACAGGTAGCTAGCATGGCTGCAATGTGGCTAGTAACGGGTTGCTTTTCTTGGGACGGAGATAGCGTTGGGTGGGTTGCCGTCCCCACGTTCCAGGACGGGATTTTGGAACATCCCTGGAGACCTATTAAAAGCCTGTCTCTCCAGGTAATCGCAGGGTGTGGCTTGCTACCTGAGAGTGGGGCAGCAGAGGAGCTGAGGAGAGGGCTCTTACCCCCAGCTGGACGGAAGCCTGAAGTGTACAGGAGAGTACAGTGCTGCGGTGCTGGACAGTAGGTCCTGACCCCCCGGGTTAGAGAGGGTCTCTATGTAATGTATTAGGGGCTAGACCCTGGGGTTTAAATTTTTGTATACCAAATATTTTTTCCTGGTTGAAAATAAATGGTGGAACCCAATTTAAGAGAACCTGTGTCAGAAATTCCGTTTACCAAAGCGGCGATCCCGGGCTAAAGAACCCCAGACGGTCCAAAGATGCGTCCAAACGATGTGAAGCGTTACATAGGGGAGGTATGCAAGGGCAAGTTTGGGCGCGTGTTGCATAATTGCACTAAGGGGTGGTGCATGAAGTTGTGCAAAAAAATATGATATTTTAAAAAACTGTGGATGTTCTCTGGGTGAGAAAAGGTGTTTCTGAAGACAGGGGGTGCCCTTATACAGACTGTTCCTGTGGGGAAGACGACCACTTAAGAGAGGACTGTGCAGAGATTGGGGGCCCAAATGGGGCAAATGAGACCCAGTGCGGGGTACTTGCATAAGAGACTTGCACACAAAATTTAAAAAGGGCCAGGGCCTGATTGTAAGGGGCTGTCAAGTGACTGTGAGCTCAGTGGCAAGGGTGTTTAACGAGGGGAAGAGACACCCCCCGCAGTTATCTGGGAAATCTTGGGTACAAACGCCTGTGTGAATAAGGGTCTGTTTCTGCAGAGAAAAAAAGGCAAAACCCAATACAGAGACGTGTTACTGCTAGAAATTTCTTCCTTTTGACCATGGGGGATTTTTAAAATGCCTGCAGCAGGCAAATCCCTTTTTAGCCCCCAAGCATTAAAAAACAGAAGGCCCGAGCGCGACCAGAGAGCCCACTGGCTGTGCAGGAGGCATTGCGAAACAAAAGGGGTGAGCGGGACTTGAGCACCCGATTTGGCAGGCGTAGGCTATGAAAAGATGACTCTAGCGATGATTTTGGGCGTTCCTGGCAAATTTGGGAGGATTGCTTTCGTGAAAAACGCCCCCCCAAGAATGGGCAATTTCTGGCCCCCTTTGCGGGTTGGCAAACCCCAAAAGGGATTTATTGTGACATCCCCCTACAGGACATAGAATTACCCCCAACTAAAGAAGAATTCGGCATGTCTGGGTTAAACCAAGGACTGTTTTTGGGCAAATGTACAAACCCAAAAGTGTGCAAATCTGTTCCCGAGGGAACCCGCCGGGACTACTGCAGAGGAAAGGGTCCAGTTTCCCAAAAAAGCAATATTTTTCCTTACCTCGGGGGTTAAATCCTAAAACCCGGGGGAGCAATGGAGTAACGGTTTCACCGTTACCAGAGGAAACCAACCCGTCAGCAAGGCACCCGCACCGCCCCGAAAGGGGAGCGTTGTTGAGGTCCCCCCAAAGGGACCCCAGGTGCATCTGGAGTCCTCGACCAGGAACAAAGAGAAATGCGCCCCAAGCCCGGGAGTCCCACAGCGTGGGTCCCACCCTTGTTTGTGGGGGACTCGCACCAAGGGGTTTTCCAGAATGCATGGAAAAAGCTCAGGTTTGAAAACCCCGACTGGAATGGGTAAACTTTTGCTTTTTTCGAGTCACCCATTTTGAGAGATAAAAATGTGCAGGATTTTTGTGGGGGACTTTGGATTTAAAAACAGTTTTCCAGATATTTGCCAAGAAAAAAAGCACCTGGGGGCAGGGGTCCTTTTAAATCGGGAGGAAAAGTTAAAACTAAATATATTGCAGTGGACATGTCTTTTAAAATCTTTTTTACTGCTTCGTTTGAGAAACCTGATATGTCAAAAACAAGGTGCTATAAATCTGCAGCCCAAAATTAGGGGGATTAGCTCAGGTGTGCCCTTAGGATTTGGTGAGGACAAAGCGGGGAGGGGTCCACTAGGAATAGCAACCTGAAAAAGGGTCCTAGTGCAGCTCTCTGTAAACTAGGAATTGCCAAGGGGAATAGAGGCTACCCCAAAGAATAGAGGGGACTCTCACGGTGCCCCTAGAGGTCAGAGGGGGGAGCAGCAAATTACACGGTATGTTTTCGTAGTGGGTAGCCCCCTGAGATGTGCGTGTCAGTGCAGCTTTTTTGTGAAGTTAATGTAACGGGTGTTTTTCCAAAGGGAAAAAGGGAAAACCTGCAAATGGTGGTTCTAGCTTGGTCTAAAGGGTTGTGACAAACGTGAATGGGCGGTGTTGAACCCGAGCAGCATATTTCAGATGAGTTGGGTTTTCCTACCGCACTGTTGAACGGGGGGTTAAAAAAGATTCCTGATTTAGAAGCTGAGCAGCCAATGGTGACCGTTAGGATGGGGAGAAAAAATCTCCCCCTTACTGTAAGTCTGAACAGGACCAGGGGGGGTGCACAGGGGGAAGTGTTTTCCTGAAGCAACCCGGGGTGTAAGCATTTTTAAGGAAAAGGGGAAAAAGTGAAGTGGTTACCCTCTTACGTGTGGCACACTGGGCCAGTCATAAACATGTCCCCACATAGCAAGGCAGAAAGATGGGCCCGGGATGGGGGGGTGTTAAACAATGTACATGGGTTGGGGTTTACTTGGGGGTTTGTGGTTTAGTAGTGGCCAAAGAGGAGGGGGCCTAACGGATTTGAAGTTCATCGGTGTGAAGGGTAAGATTTGGGGGATGTGTCTCCAATTGTGCTGCACAAAATGGGGTTTCTAGACATCACAGAGTGGATGTGGTTTTTAAAAAAACCCTCAGAAAAACAGGGAGGATGAAGAATCCCCAGACCTAGTGAGGCATGGTAAAGTAAATGGGGATGATGGATGGTCCATAGAAATGGAGATGGCAGTAAGATAGACCAGGTTCCCTTTGGAAGTTCAGGGCCGGGGTCCCCAAAGGGAAAAGAGGGGCCAAAACGCTATAGTTGGAGGCCAGTAAAAGAGATGTTGAAAATATGGGGTTTAACACCCCCTGTAATGACCTTGGGTTTTGGGGGAAGACTGAAAACCCGATATCCATGGGTCCAATTGATAAATTGTGAAGTTCAGAGCCGGGTGCTGTATGCCCGCTGTTGGAAAAGGAAAAACCCCTGGATGGGAAACCCAAAAGGGCAAATACTTGCTACCAACGGGATACCCCCTGTGATGGAAATGAAACATATGGCCCTACTTTGGCCCCGTTGAGATAAGTAAGGGTTGGGGCCTCAGGGAGCTTCCCGGGGCCCCTGACGTAAAAGAACCAGTTGAGCCTCAGAGTCCGATCGGGCAGTGCTGCCCGAAGCTGGGGAGGCAAAAACTATAGCTTTTTCTATGGTCCTGCCCGAGAGGGAAAAACAGTGATAAAAATTGTGGATAGTCCATAGTTATGGTGAGTGCACGGGCGGGTTTGGGGAGTATAGATGTAAAAGGGGGTTATTGCCCTCAGAGACGGTAACCCGGAGAAGGGAGTAAACCTGGGTGGTATGATGATTTTTGGTTTGTGCATTGGGTTGGAGACCCCATGGAGATTATAGCAAGAAACAAAGGGAAAATCGCATTGATGGGGGGAAAAAATTTCTACAGGCGTGAAAAAGGAGTATAGTTCCCCTGAAGTATGGGGGCCGCCCAGGAAAACATAGGGCAGTCTGACTTAGGTAAAATCGTACCCAAAGTAGGAGCTTGACCCTGGAGGGAGTTTTGTGCGGGTGAGAAAGACCTACGGCCTTTTTCAAAGGGGTGGGATATGTGGACGAGCGACAGCAGGCGTCGCATGTTCCTGCCACTGGGTGGAATACAGCAGTAAAACCGGCTGCAGACGTGCCACCAAAAACCTGGGTTTGGTGGGGAAAGCAACTATTTGGCGTCAGTAACATAGATTGCTGACAAAAGGTAGCTAGCTGGCTGAAATGTGGCTAGTAACGGGTTGCTTTTCCTGGGACGGCGATAGCGTTGGGTGGGTTGCCGTCCCCACGTTCCAGGACGGGATTTTGTAACATCCCTGGAGACCTATTAAAAGACTGTCTCTCAAGGTAATCGGGGGGTGTGGTTTGCTACCTGAGAGTGGGGCAGCAGAGGAGCTGAGGAGAGGGCTCTTACCCCCAGGCTGGATGGAAGCCTGAAGTGTACTAGGAGAGTACAGTGCTGTCGGTGCTGGACAGTAGGTCCTGACCGCAGGTTAGAGAGGGTCTCTACTGTATATGTAGTTAGTGGCTAGACGGCCTAGGGTTTAATTTTTGTATACCATATATATTTTTCCGTGTTGATAAATAAAGCTGGTGGAATCCAGACTTGAAGAGAACCCTGTGTCGAAATTCCGTTTACCAAAGCGGCGATCCCGGAGCAAAAGAACCCAGGACACGGTCTCCTAAGATGGCGTCCCAAACGTCATGTGAAGCGTATACAAAATATACACATCATATAATACTACCTATTACTAAATATAATATACTATATATAATATATATACTATTGTCGGGATATCAGGTCGCAAACGATGGCAGTCCTTCAAGATGTGCGAATACTGCAGGGTTATTATTGCATCATTTTAAAACAAGATGTAAATAAGCACAGGGCTTGGCTTCAGCCAAATACAAACAGTAGAATCAGCGAGTGCCTTGATTTGCAGTCACATTACCGTATGCCGCTCTGTAGTACAATCCACAGTTATCCAGGCCCAGCTCTGGCTCTCTCACTCCTGCTTGCACTCACTAGAGCAGTGTTTGACTAGGGAATGGAACGCACACACCCTTCGACCGACCTGAGACCTGCTGGCCTTATAATAGCGGTCTGAGTAAGTTCCAGGACCAGGAGTGTGGGAGCAATATCCATCCCAACCAACTCTACAGACGCTCCAATAAAGCCCCGACCCGGGATTACGGCATTACTCATACTACACATACCTAAACGTGTCAGTGGCCTATTGCCTGGCTGACACAAAATAAATAGGCTTTTTTTCACCGATCTTAGACAGATTCGGCGACACATAGTGTCGGCTTCCACTACCCTGCACCTTGTGCTTCGCTACATACCTTCCCTTTGAATCCCTTTCCCTCGTGCCCAATGCCGGTGGACTGGCACCTTCAAGCCATCAAACTATGTACCCTCGAGATAGGGCATCATGCATTCGCCCTGCAGCTTGCCCGGCCTGTAGCTCCACCGAGAAATTAAAATCCTAGGCAAGGCCAGGAACGCCTAACGGGTGACTACCTGGCATTGTTGCGCCTTCTTTCTTCCTTAGCGCATTTCAACGGCAAAGATCAGTCCACTCACCCTAAATTTGCGACCCAGGAGGTAGTAACGGGCCGTGAGAGATCTAGTGCCCATTTATGGCTAGATAGCTTCCTCTCATCAATAATGGCGTAATTACGCTCGGGCAGGGACAGCTTCCGGCTCATGAAAACTCACAGGGATGTTCCTCCACCATTGATTAGACGCTATGACATTAATCGCAGCCTTAGGAAGCCGACCTCTGAGTCAATCTGTTTGTACTACAAATTCTCAGAGACGCGAGACAATCCGGGGCCACTAAAACTGGCTAGTCTACACAGGGCTATTTTTAGTTTTGGAAGGCCTCTCTCAGCCTCTAGAGGGACCATTTGATCATTCAGGGCGGACTTAGTGCGCCTTTTAGTCAGGCAGTCCGTCAAGGTGTATGCCATCGATCGCAAACTTGGGGATTAATACCCTAGTCATCGTAATACCACTTGCACGATTCCGGCAGAAATGCTCTCACACGTTTTTCTGGTAAGGTGGGGCGGTGGGGAACGGCCAGTTTTGGATTGCTTCTTAATCTTTTTTTACTGGGGCTTTATCTGCCCCTTCGAATCCGATCTTCCACGACATAGATCCGTCTTCCTAATAACGGGCCTCTTCCATCCCGAAATGGGCGTCATCTTACGTAGGGTTTATGGGTGAAACCAACCCTTTTCCATAGCTGCTCTAGAGACAAGCATTGGATCGTTCTAAGTGTTGACACTTCAATCACCGGCTGAAGATGACTATGTCGTCAAGGTAAGCTGACGCACTAGGCCTCGGGCTGGGTGACTCTCTAAGATGCTCTGTCCAACAGCCCTTTGGACGGTGGTCCGCGTGGCCCCCTGTAACACCCAAGACGGCATCTTAGATAGTGGAAGGACCCATCTGGTGTGGAAAAAGGCTGTTTCCTCTCGTGCCTCCTTGGCTACGGGGGTACTCTGCCAACTACCCTTGTGACAGGTCTAGGGTGGTGATATACCGGACGCAAGGAGCTGTGTCCTAGCCTCCTCATCAGGTCACTACCCCGGCATGGGGTATGCATCGACCACTTGCAGATACTTCATTTATCTGCGGATATCGTATGCAAAATTAGCGGCCCTTGTCACTCGTTAGGCGCTTAGGGACTCATGATACATGATGGGGCTGGAAGCCATACACCATCTCTTAGACTCCTCTATCACTCCTAATTTTAGGGCATTCTCCTGCACTTCCTCGTGCCATAATTTTTTCTACGGGCCTTCGAAGTCCTATAAGGTTTTAATCACTCATCGCCTGAGGCTCTGTGACGATCTCCATGTTCTACAACATGGTCTTAATAGGCCCCATGGTGCACTTTTGTGATAAGTCCCTATTTTGTTGCAGCAGGTTTGTCTGGCCTGTTGGGTCTTGAGGAAGAGAGACCAGGGTCTCTGCAATCTCCACTGCCTCTATAGACTGGTCTCTGGTTGGCGATACACCAAGCAAGATGCCTCCGGGGGGTCTCTTATCTTTTCCATGGCTTGAGCAAGTTAACATGAGTACTACACCTTGGTAGGGCTTCCTTCTACTCCCTGGCTGATGGACCCCAATTATTGACCTCCACCACCCTTCTCAACTTATCTCGTAGGGACGCTAGCTTTCCCATTTCGCCATAGAATTTGCTCTCCACCAATTGGTACTATAGTAACTAGACCCTTGTGCCCCGTGCCTAAACTGTCTCAACGCTGTAGCTGAACCTGTTGTATGACCCCTCGCATGTCGGACCTCTTCCTGCGCATTGGCGTGTAAGTAGGTGTTCCTTAACAATAGGGTGTACCTCTGAGTGATCCGCATAACCTGTAGTTGTGCTGCCACATTCTGCAATGACGGCTTTTATGTGGCTGTGACCAATCACTCTACGTCCCAGAGTATCTCCGTCCTTGGGCAATAGTCTAATAGTACCCCTGGGATGCCTCCATATGAGTAACTCAAAAGGGGATGAAGCTGTGGAACTTGGGGAACCTCTCGGATTGAAGAACAAGGAGTATGGCTAACCAGGTATCCCAATCTTCGGCCATTCTTTCTCTACTACAGCCACTATCTTCACATGCGCCTTTAAGGTCTGTGTTTGAAACTTCCACAAGCCTTCTGTCGGGGTAGGTTGCAGTTCAAGGACTGCGTAGTTTAGGGATCACCTTCAGAATCACTTTGCAAAGATCTTGCATAACTCTCCGGACATACAACGTGGTCTGCTTCCTTGATCCGGTCAGGATCTCTATTCTGGCAGAGGCCCGTTCTGGAAAATATTGTGCCTATATGTTTCCCTAGCAATTACCTCTTGGAGGACAGGCATTTCTAGAGGGGTAACACCGCTTCTTGGGTGTACCCCTTGGTATGCGTAGTCCATCGACGACCAGAATAGAAACTGGTGTCCCTAGGGGGCCGACCTTGTACCACATGTCCCATAATAAATAACCACTGTGTCTACTCTCTCAAAGGGTTCTCGATAACATAGGCAAGGTATTCAAGTGGTCTGCGAAAACTGGCAAACAGGGGAGTGATCTGGCACTGGGGACAGACTGGCAGTAGTCTCAGGGATTTGTTTCCTGTAGCACCTGGCCAGTAACAATCTGTGTGAGAATTCTTCTAAGTGTCTTCATCGGCTCCCCAGCGTGACCACCCCAACACTGACTAATGGGCCAGATCCATTACCATGCCCCTGTATGGTGTGGGAACCAGAATGTTGTTCCACCACTCCCTCACCCCGATTTATGGTTACCACGTTATAGTCGAGTACAAATTCCTAGATTTTATACGCTTAAAATGGGGAAATCTTTCCCACTCACCGCTTGACTCTATGGGGTTATCCCCAAGCAAGTACGCGACTCACTGCTGTTGACGAGGCCCCTTTTTAGGGGTCTCACCCGGCAGCTGGCACATTCCCAAAAATTTCCCTAGATACACCTAGGTCTGTGCAGTTTCATCATTAATTTTAGGGTTGCACTCCCCCTCATCACCCCATTCCCCTACGCATGACGGAGATCGGGAATGTTGGGACCTACCTTCAGGGTCAAGTGTGCTTCTTCAGGACTGTTCTGGGTGTTTTGTGTGCTTTTCGCTGTACTGGCACGGCTTTCCCCAGTCGCCTAAAAGAGAGGGCAGTTCCGCGCCAAATTATAACTGTCGTAGTCCCTACATCCCCGCAACAATGCCTACATGGTGTGACACCGTCACCCTATAGGATTTTAAAGTTTACTATGGGGCCATGGGGTCAGCGCTTTGGTATCCCCATGTATAGCAGGATGGTGACCCCCAAAGTTTTCCTTGGAATCCGCAAAACATGGGAAATACTGGCTGTCAGAGAGTAACAAGCTTCAACGAAGTCTCAGAGACCCCGTACTAGGGGTGCCATTCACCGACAGCCCAGTCCGCAGAGCACCGTGATGGGACAGAGGGAAGTTCCCCTGTACTGTCGGCAAGCCCAGCTGTGCATCGCCGGAAGCGCCAACAGAGACGTACCCCAGCCGCCAACGGGAACAGTCCATCCGGTTCCGAAGCCAAGGGGTGCTACCGGGCCGTCCGCCACTATGGCCCACATAGCCTGGTATCCTCCCAGCTCTTGTGGAATCAGCTCAATAGGATAGGCAGTCCAATCGGTGTGCAACTACTGCAGGTTTATTATTGCATCGGTATTATAAACAAAATAGGAAAATAAACAGGCAAGGGCTTGCTTTCAAGCCAAAACAAACATAATCACAGTCCTGATTTGCGAGTCAACAATACCATATGCCGGTCTCTGTAGTTAGCAATCGGCACGGTTTATCCAGGCCAGCTCCTCGCAGCTCTCACTCCTGGCTCACACCTCACTGAGCAGTGTTGAGCAGAGATGAACCTGACACCCCTCTCTCACCTGAGCTGCTGGCCGCTTATAGTAGGGCCCTGGTAAAGCCGCAGGACCCGAAGTGCGGGGAGCAGCTCGCATCCCACCCAGACCTACAGACTGCTCTCAATAATAGCCCAGACCCGGATTACGGCATTACTGCCATATCGATCAACATCACAAAATGTGTCGAGTGGCCTATTGTCCACGCTCGACAACAAAAATAAAGTAGGGCTTTACATACTTCAACCAATCTTCACCGATCTTATGACAGATCGGCCTAGGACACATATTGTCCGTCCACTAACCACGCACCTTGTGCCTTCCTTATTATACGTGTGATGTACATGTGGATAAGAATGTATAAGTAGATCCAATGTACTAGGTCCCTTTGTATTACAGTGTAAATTTGTTGTGCCCTCAAAATAGCTCAACACACAGACATCAATATCTAAACCACTGGCAACAAGAGTGAGTACACCTACAAGTGAAAGTGGACAAATTGTGCCTATATTGTGAATATTTTCCAGCACTGCCTTAACTGTCTTGGACATTGCAGATTCAGCTAGAAGCTCTCACATAGGTGCTGCTATAGGAAATCACATCTCCTCTCCATGATAGACATTACAGAGGCTGGCTGGATGTTAGAACCAAGGTCGCAGCATCTCCACCTTCCATTTGAAGGTGCCCTAATAAGGCCAGTCATGCTATGACTAGAGATGGGCGAATTGAATTCGATAACAAAGTGGAATTCGTATTGCGAATTTCAGAAAACTTCGGTTTCGCTTTAAGGCAAGTCGAAGATGATCGGGTAACTTTTGGCGTGAACAGTATGGCTTTATTTGATAAAAAAATGGCTGTGAGCAACGATGGGAGGAAGAAGGTGTATAGCCTGCATGACATGTGTGCCATAGATGAAGCCAATCAGAGACCCCGGCGGTGATTCTGTGACGTCACTGCACTATTTAAGGATCCGGGTGTCGACGCTGGAAAGCCGTCAATTACCGCTCTCAACTGTAGCTGAGTAGGGAATGTGCTGCCCGCACGCTGCTGCTCTTGACATCTCTTACTAAGAACTCATTTTATACAGACTATTTTTGGGGGGTTCAACAGCTTGTCTCAGAGGACTGCTTCTCTTAATTTCTAATTCTGATTTTGTGGTGGAATTGGAACTGAAGATCCAGGTGCGTCCAATGCCAGCTTGCCAATACATTTTAATGCATCTACAGCAGCAAGCACGATTGAATATCCAAATGGGATTATCTAGCCTGTTTCCTGTTGTACTTCATTTAAAGAAACAGTGTTTTTTACAATACAATAAATACCTCTGTCAATTTTTGGTTGCTCAACTTCTTTTGTCAGCATTTTAGCATCCAGGGGTTAATTCAGCGTTGTTCTGCTGTTGTTGTTGACTAAAAGAAACCGTCTTTTGCACTGCCAAAAAAGACATTTTTCCTGTAATCCGCATAAATTCATAACGCAAGGAAGAGTTAATTACAAGTTTTTTTCTTGCTGTTTACTTGTAAACTTACACCGCCATTGTATACACACTACAAAGCTGTTAGTCTTTTGTTGGCTCAATTTTTTGGCGGCAAGTTTAGCATCCAGGGGTTAATAAGTTCGTTGTTCTGCTGTTAATGGTACTAAAAGATACCGTCTTTTCCACTTCTAGGACCAACCCACCAAAAAAGTACAATTTTTCCTGTAGCATAAATTCAAGAACCGACAGGTTAACTTAACAAGTTTTTCTCTTGCTGTGTACCGTAAAATAGCACTAGCCATTGTAGACTACGGCTACATAAGCTGGTAGTTTTTGTGTTGCTAATTTTTTTGCGCAATTTACGATCGCAGGGGTTAATTAAGTGCTTTGGTTCTTGCTGTTGTGAGTGACTAAAATAACGTGTAGGTGGCTTAGGTAGCAGTAGTGTGTTGTCAGGAGCCAAGGCGGCAGGCCACGGTAGAAAAACACCTCCGCTTACACAGGTCCAAGAAAGTAGTGGTACACGGGGCTCAACAAGGCAGCGGCTGTATTTTTTTTTTTGTAGTTCACTCATGGCGGAGCGTTGGGCGGTAAAATGCAAAGCTACTACTCGGCGGTTGTGGCACGTTCTTTGCTAAGACACCGGAAACGGAGCACGGAATGATTGGGTGAACGGATGTAGAATCTGTGGGTAGGGCAGAAAGTGAAGCGGGGCTAGGGAGTAACGTTGGCACCACTACACCACGGCCCTGCATCAACACACTGCAGGGCATTCACCAGTGCTCGGTGGCCGCTGGGAGAACGTGGCTCAGAAATGTGGAGATCCAAGCCTGCCGGCATCACATCAGCAGCACGCCCAGGAGCATCATCGGCCATGTGGCAACCAGTCAAAGGCTCCACCACTCTGCAGAAGGGAGCTGTTTCTGCATTTTGACATCATCTCCTGGTCGCAGATGCTCCTGCTCCTCGCTGCTCATGGGCGGCCATCGGGGGGGGGGGGGGGGTTGTGGGGTGTTTGGTGGGAGTGTTGTTTTGTTTTATTAATTATTTATATATATTTATTATTATTAACCCCGGCAAGCAGATCGTTCGAGACGAGGCGATTGCAAGAGAGACAAAACAGGTATGTGTCCACCAACCTAATGTTCAATACTGACCGTCATAGCTCTCTGCGCAAGTTGTTGTTACTCCGTGCAGTCCCTCTCCTTTCACATGGTGGACTCTGCACCGCGTTCACAGAACTAATTGGCTTGTGCCCCGAGCCGAGATGGAGTGTTCGCAATCATGAATTTATTTTCTCAAAATGTCAGTACCAGACGTTTCATGAATATAGAATAGAACAGAAGTGGGCCATTCCTTGAGCTTTATCGGTTTTGTTCCCTAAGGTGCAAGCGGGGCAGCGCGGACGTCTGGAGCTGTAACTAAGGTCGAGGGCAGTACATGTCCTTTTACGCCGCATTGGGTGAATGTGGCTTCCCTGCCCAGGCTACACACACAACTTGACTAATAGGAGACGCCGCTCTTCTCCTCCACGTCTGTCAAACTGCGCTCCTGCGCCTCGTGTCCGCCTCCTCCTTCTCCACCACCCACCACTCACGCTATCCTCAGACTCCATCAGAGTACTAACCTGCTCCATCATACCACATGTTATGGAGGGGCAAAATGAGTGTCACTGAGGATTCTAACACCTGGGCTTTGCCTCAGGAAAGCGAACAAAGTCACACAGGGCGAGGAACTGTTCGCCGCGTCAATGCGGGACCAAGGCAAGAAATCGATGTGTGGCTTTCCTCGCTGCAGCCAAACAATGCAAATCGGATAACCGATGGTGACAAGGACGAATGCGGAGTGAACATGTGTCGCGCAGCCTAGGGAGACTAGAGGAGGGATGGTCCATGAATGCCCCTAGGCATGGCGCACGAGTTCAATCCTGGGTTGTGAAAGAGGTGCCTTGAAGTCTTTCCACGATCTTCAGAAGATTTTTAAAATGGCCAGGAAACTGTGCTATCGCACTCATCCACTTCCTACAAAGCGAGGACAACCCCATCCTCCGAGTTGCAGCTAGGCAAAGCGCACTGCCCCAACACACTCTGATATGCGATGTATCCCCCCGTTGGAATGTCCCACCATGCACATGTTGGAACCGACTGTATGAACAGAGAAAGCCATTAGCGATTTTTGGATCATCCATGAGGCGGACAGTGAGTAAATACTCCCCTGTTAACATTGATGTCATGCCAGCTGGGGCAGCTCATTCGTGACACGCTAGCCGTTTGTTGAAGGCATTCAAGGAGGCACACAACACGTTATTTGTCCACTCGAACAAGGACTAGCAGGATGTAATAAACGTCATTCGCCACTCATCATGCGTTCATGTCCTGCGAACAGATGCTGAAAAATCTGTCTGGGCAGGGGACTGAGACGTGGCGATCTACTATCTCGCGGCCACTGATGAGTCCGGTGGGGACTGAAATGGAGAGGAGAAGGAGACATTGGAGCAGTAAGCATTGTCATGGTGAAATGAGTGGATTTTTCTACCCAGGTGACAAGAAGAGGAGGAGCAGGAGGCAGTCTGGAGTAGGTAGTTATGGAGATGAGAAGAAAAGAGGCAGAGTGACCCGCAAACTCACCGTGGCAAGTATAAATTGAAGATGGAGGCAGGGAGCCGCCTCGGCAGCTCACGTTGTGTCAGATGTCCCGCAGCTGCTCGATTTGCCTGGCTAGTGACAGCCTGAATAGTCAGCATCCGGCACAGGTATAGACTTCTGGCTCTACCACTCCCTTATTGGTGACCTCGCCACAGGCTACTGGTCCGCAAAATGGGAGCCTGTTTCCATACACTCTGTGAGGGAGGACAAACATCAAATACTATACGGGAAAATCCTCCATAGTCAGGTTGGGGAATTCCTGCTGTCCTATGTGCGGCAGGGGTCTTCCCTCACCGCTCTCTCTGACTCAGGTCTGACCGGTGGGTTCTTCCATCCTTCACTTGTACCTACTGCCATCTTGCGCTGCAGGATGGAATGGTGGGGGTTAGAAGGCAGACCCAACAGCTCCATCAGCAGCAGGAACCTAAGTTCTGCAGTCACTGATAGAGCAGTCTTCCTTCACTCCACCTAGTGAGCGAGGAGCTCGTCGCACAGTCAGGTCAGGCAGGACCTGGAGCAGTCCTATATGAACCAAGACAGGTGGTGACCTACTCATGACACAACTCTGCCACCCCCAGTTAGTAAGATCCTGCTGGACTACCGGGCAAGTCCAAACTGGATGTTGCCAGCAACTTGTCCTCCAAGATTATGCAGTGGAGAAGCTGTCCTGCACGGCCAGTAGTGTGGCATCAGAGCGGTGTTCATGTGGCGGCAGGGGTGACCATCGTTACCCCCATAGGAGAACCCACCCCCGCTCCGCACACCCCCCCCACACCCCCCCCCCTCCCCCCCCTCCCACCCCACCCCCCCCCCCGCCCCCACGATTGTGGGGGGGGGGGGGCCCCACCTCTACCCCCTCCCCACCCCCTCTCCGACCCGCCCCCCACCACACGCTTGTCCAACAGGAAATGTGGAACAACTTGAGCCTTTGTCAAAGATGAAATTCAGGCTGTTGTATCCGGCCTGAATGTGGGGAGGATTTCCACACAAGCAATGCCTTAGGCGTTAGACTACAATCAGCCATGGACGCCCTCTCCAAACTTTGAGAAATGAGTCTGGTGTGTGGGGGGGGGGGGGGGGGGGGGGATGATAGGGGGTAAATATACTACCTTCCTCAGCCATTTCTATTCTTGATAGGCGCTGCCACCACGCCTGATGCCACAAAGTCTGCTGGCCAGTTTCTCTCAATCTGCCTGCCACCAACCATCTTTACGCCAGGGACTGGTATATGGGTCACCTGCACCCCCCACACTCTGTCATTGTGGCCACTCCTATGACGCCTCATGCTGCTGTTGCTGGGTTCCGTGACATCCACACTGTGTCATATTGTGCCACTCCTCTGACCTCATAGCTGCTGCTGCTGTTTGTTGCTGTTGCGGTCTACCTTCCACACTGTAGTCATTTGCCTACGCTCACTGACCTCATGCTTTGCTACTCTTGCCCGGCCATCACCTTCGCACTCTCTTGTCATTGTGCACTCCTGTGGCGCTACTTCGTTTTGGCCGACCTCCAGAATTGTCATTGTGCACTAGTCCTGACCGTACATGGCTGCTGCTGCTGTGACTCCACTCTGTGTCATTATTGTGCCACGTCAGTGTCCTACACCATAGTTTTTGCCAACCGCCCAAGAATCTCATTGTGTGCCACTGTCTGAACCTCATACTGCTCGCTCGGGCTGTGAACCCGTCCACACTGTGTAATTGTGCCAGCGTCTGTGGTCCATATTCCTGTTTTTGCCCAACCACTTCAGAAATGTCATTTTGCCACTCTCTGACCTCATGGCTGCTGGCATGTGGTTGTTGCCTTGTCGCCCTCCACTACCCTGCTCATTGTGCCACTCTCTGACCTCCATGCTGTATGTTCCTAGCCGTCACCCATAGATTTTCTCGTCCACTTTCTCTGTCATTGTTCCACTAGCTGTGGCCTCCTCCTGTTTTTGCCTACCACTCCAAATTCATTGTGTGCCACTCTCTGACCCTCATGTTACTGCACGTGGCTGCTGCCGTAACCTCCACACTCTGTCATTTGGGGCCACTCCTCGTGACCTCATACTGGTTGCTCCTCCCTCGATTCCTTGCGTCATCCATCTCACTGTCAATGTGGCCACTCTGTGGCCATACTCCTGTTTTGCCACTACACAGCAGACCGATCCATCTAATGTCATTGTGCTCTCTCTGAACCTCATGCTGCTGGCTGTCGGCTGCTGCACAGAAGCCTCGCACATACTGTTTCTATTAGAGTTCCACTCTGAGACCTATTCCTGTTTTTGCCCACCCATTCCCCCAGAATGTGCATTTTGGCCATCTACTCGTGACCTCGGAATGCTGCTGCTGTGGCTGTTGCCGTGCCCTCGCACACCCTGTCATTGTGGGCCACATCTCCTGACCTCATGCTGTTGCTCCTGTCGTCAACCTCAAATCCACTCTTCTGTCATTGTTGCCATCTTCGCCATTGTGGCCTCATCCTGTTGATTTCGCCACCACTATCCAGTAATGTCATTGTGCCACTTTCTCTGAGCGCATCATGTTACTGAGCAGTGGCTGCTGCATAACCTCCACACTCGACATTGTGCCAACTCTCTGACCTCATGCTGTTGCTACTCTGCCTAGTCACCCAAGCTCCACTCTCTGTCATTGTGCGCACTCTGTGCTTCTCCTGTTTTTGCCTACCATCCAGAATGCATTGTGCGCATCTCTCTGACTCATGCAGCTGTCTGTGGCTGCTGGCCCAAATACCACTCATCGCACTAACTCGTGTAATTGTGCCACTACTCACATGACTAGGCTGTTGCTCCTGCCTTCAGCACCTCACACTCTCTTCATTGTGCCATACTGTGGCCTACTCCCTGTTTTTGCCACCCATCCAGTATGTCTTGTAGCACTCTCCTGACGCTCATGCTGATGCTCCGCCTGTACCTCCTCGCCCATTTTGTCATTGTGCCACCATACTGGTGGCCTACTGCCTGATTTTTTTGGCCGACCTTCCGGTAATGTCGATTAGTGCCACTCTCTGACGCTCATCGCTGCTGTGGCTGCCGCAGTCACCCTCCATCAAAGCTCTGTCACTGGATGATGCCACCTGAGTTCTCATGGCTTGTTTCTTTTCCAGCATTCGCTGCCTGACTTTATCATCACTACATTACTCCCAGCTTCAGTTTTTGTCATTTTATCCCTCTTTAGTGCCCAGGAATTTTATCATGGGAACGCGATTCTAAGAAAGGCGAATAGGCAGTTCATGTGCGTGTCCATACTAAACACACACAACAGTTGTATAGACCAAACCAAGCTCCCTCTGCATATTTAAGCATGGGCAACACTAAATGCACGTTCTACAGTCACCATGCAGCTCTGTGCGCCTTGGAAATAGCTGTTTTTTTTAACGCGGATTCGTGCAAGTAATCCGTAACGCAATAACGAGATTTTGTCGGAAAATTCGGTCGAAGTTCACCAATCGAATTTTTCTGAGAAATCCTCGGTCCCATGCTTCTAATCTTGACCCTAATTTAGCAAGCAGATGATGCTGTCTTGGAGTTGTGTTTGTAGTTCCAGTTATCATGTTGGAATAACTTGCCCCCTGCTAGCCCTGTTTCGATGCGGGGCGGAATAAATTGCTCCTGCTAAGTATGTTACAGTAGCATGTTGGCATTCATCGTTCCCATCAGTGAACTGTACTCCTTCCACAGCCAGGCACACTCATTAGGACTAAACTATTGAACTCCTCTACCACCACCATGCCAAACTGTAGGCAAGATCCACTAGTATTTGTACTCCTCATCTATTTTCCACCACACATGCTTGACACATGCTTGACACTATCTGAACCAAATAAATTTATCTTGCTCATCTATCGACCAGGTGCGGTTTGCGGAGCCATGGACTGCTGGACGATCCATGCAGACCAATTTGATGTAGTGTGTGGTATAGTGTGTTAACTGAGTAGATTACAGGCTGACCCCCCCACCCCTTTAACCAGCACTCATACATCTGACAATATTTTTATATGACGCTGAGCTAGTGTATTCAACTTCTTTGGTCCCATGGTTGACCAAAGAAGTTGAATGCACTTGCTCAGCATCATATAAAGGCCTGTTTTGAATGGAAAATGTCTTCTTAAACACTGTAATGGTCTTGGCCGATACGTGCTAGGCATGGCTCAGTTTCAGGTGGTGTGGCAACTTCTTGTAGTCTAAGGCCATCTTTTAAGTCAAACAAAATTCTTTTTCAAAAATCCTCAGGGAGTTCTTTGCTGATGCAGCAGTGCCGTTGTGGAAACTTCCAGTAACCATATGAGTAGAGTGTTGAGTGACAAACATCTAATTCAACACACCTGCCTCTCCATTTAACATCAGGAGACCTTGCAACACTAACCTATCACTATGATCATCGGGGAGGGCAAATGCAAATTGGCATAATTTCTCTCATTTTCACTCAGGATGTAGCTTTCTCACGTCTTGTTGCGCAAGCGATTTTGATGGCGTGAAATGTTGAGCTTATTTTGAGGGCACTAATTTATTACTGTTATAACTAAGCTGTACATTAGAGTTTTCTACTTTACATTGTATTAAAGTGTCAGTGTTGTTCCATGAAAAGATGTAGTATATTAAATATTTGATTATTAGTACATATTTTCATGGGAGAACATGCATCTTATACTCTTCAGTCTTTCATAAAAACAAGAAAAACTTAGCATGTTTCACTGAAATAACTTGAAACTGTCAAAGATAATAATAGACTTAAATCTACATCACTGTCACATCAAGAGAGGTACAGTGAGTCCTGACTGAACCGCAGCGCACACTGTCCCATCCTACTTTAACTTGCTGCGCTACGGCGCATGACGTCAACCTGGGAGGGGCAGTCCCTGCACTACTAGAGTGCTGGGGCAGTCAGTGAGGTAGAATAGTCAGCACAGTACCAGGTACAATACCCAAATCAGGAACGCCAAGCACACAAAACCCAAACCAGAGGGATAAAATGTAAACAAGCCAAGGTCAAAATCACTGAATGGGAGCAAGGTACAAAAAGCGGTAGAGCAAGACAGGGTCAGGAACAAGCGAGAGGACAGGTTTTAACAACGGTGAGCAAATACAAGCAATAGCAAGGAATACACAGCAGCCAAAATATCATAACAGGCGCAGGCACTCAGACCTAGGAGTTATAAACAATGGGTATTCGCCAGGAAACCGACCCTTGTTAGCTTGAGTTGATGCGGGCCTCTGTGGTCCTCCCATTGGCTGGTGCAACACGCCCCCTTTTTCACAGAGTGGCTGGATCTGCTGTCATCTCACCACAAGCTCCAGCAACTGTCTATCCAGATGGGGTCGGCTGATCTGAACCGCACGCAGAACATTGCTCCGGCGCAGGACTGAGCATCATCGCGTAGCCGCGTGGGAACAATCACGCTAAAATTTTTGTTCAACTGAAAAATAAAAATATAAAAACTAATAAACCTGGCTTAGTAAAAGACAGAAAAGATCATAGTTTTGTTTATGCTGTATGACTTCTATTAAAAATGGCCACAGAGTACTAGCTATGCTATGTAATTTCCATTAGAGTGTATCCACTTTTTTTTACTTTTCTGGCATCCTCGTCTTGATGATCCAGCTTTAATGTTCAGTACGAACACTTCTTTACAATGTTTGAACTAATGAGTCACAACTCAGTCCTTCAATTAAAAAGTTTTCCCAAATGTATCACTCACATTATTTAACCCTTTGGGCACTGAGTTGACATTGGTATTAGTATTATAGCATGACCCCGTACTAGAGGGTCAGTTGTAGTATATAAGTGGCATATATTAATTACACATAGGTCAGCAGAATGGTTTTCTGGGCATATTAACAAAATTATTCCTGTTAACACTGGGAACATTTCTAATTCTAAACATGTTAGGGAATCTTGTGATCTCGCTATGCCTAGATAGTTATACTTAAGTCATCTTTACAATAAGGTGATACTCTGCATGCTGAAAATATGCTGAAGATATGTGCAAAGCAACGTAGTTTATGTCATGTCTGTTGTTTCAACTCCAATGTCATGTAAGTCAATGCATGTTATCTTGAACATTCATTTGTATTTTATATAAAGAATATACATGTACTCAAATATATCGGAATGCTTTTTAAATACCCATTATCAAATATACATTGGGCTGAAAATTCATAGCAAAGAATCTGTCTATATATAGTATTGTTTACCCTGCCACAAATTTAATAGGCACTTTTTCCATTCTTATGGCGTTCATAAATCTAAACTTCTTCATTTATAAATGTGTCATCACGGATGTGCAATATTATTTCACATCCTTTTCTTTTAACCATAAGTTATTGCAGACAATAAGCATACGCTGCGTTAATTTTTAGTATCGCAGACTCTTCAAAGAACCCCCATAAGATGTTTCAGTCTGTCATGTGTAAGCCACATTTATACATGACAATAAATATTTTCATATGGTTTCAGCCTAAAATAGCTATACAAGTCTATATAGAGAGTGAAGTAATTTTGGGGGATAAAAAACTATACAGTACCTTAATAATACTGTGGATATGAGGATTATTGGATAAATGTCAACTCTTGTGCAAATGTAAACCTTTTAAATAAATAATAGTGATATATAATGGAACAATAATTTGATCGTGTGTATACAAACAGCAACAAAATACAAAACACACACACTTACAGGGGATATACATAGAGGAAAGTCTGGTAAAGCCTAGAAATCACCCACACTTCACAACACTAATTGGACAGAGGGCATTAGTGATTATTTGTCTTTTCTCCCCATCAGGGGGGTATAAAAGGGGTTGAGTGCTTTTGGGGCAATTATTTACCCTATGGTTACAACGTAATCCCTTAGGATTGGACCCCGACAGACTGAAAATCCATATACAGAAAAGGATTGGCATCTGAGCTGCCCCAAAATAGCAACCAAGGGGTTTGCCCCGAGGGGGGAAACTAAAAATTAAAGAGTTTTGCATTTGCCTGGACCTGGCAAAGAGGGATGGAGAGAAAGAAACCCTTTTCCAGCAGAAATATGAGGGAAAAAACCTCTTTAGATTGTTACGAAATTTATGCAAAATTGTTTTTTTATATTTTGAATTTTTTTACTTATGCATTTAGTTCCCCTAGGGTACCTGACCACTAGGGGGTGCAATTGTCAGTACACCATTCGGTAGTATGTGTATAATGCAGAAGAGTGTACAAATATGGTGCTCCTCTGAATTCCTGCCTATGGTCTTTGAAGGGGTATTCTTGTATCATTGATTAGCTTTAATTCTATAGCCCACCATCATGTACAGATACAGATGCTATGGTATGGAGCGGCCCTCATTTTAGTCGCTCCATACACAGCAGTGTCGATGTTAGTAAGCGACACCTGCCGCTAACGCAAGATCAGGCTCCAAGGCCAATTTTTTGCCCCAAATTTTAGCCTTTTCCCACTTTTTAAGATCTTGTAAACATTTCCCCCTTTTTTATTTTTTTTATTTTAATATTGCAAACTATTTTTTAAAACTTTTTTTTTGGTTTGGACCTTTTTATAAAGGCCAGGGGGACTTATACCAAAATTTTAAATTTTTGAAAACAAAAAATTCGCCATACGATTTTATTCCCATTAAAACCCATGAAAAAAGAACACAATTTAAATTAAATTGAAAACTTAAATTAAAAATTTTTTCTGATAAAAAATTAACATTTTTTTCAAGGCTATTAGGGGGGGACTTCATTAAAAAAATTAACATTTTTTTTTAATTTTTGTGAACAAAATTTTTTGGGTTTTTGTCTTGTTCATTACCCTTTCCCCTTTCAGCTTTTGAAAAGTCCTGACATTACATTTACAATTCCTTAAAAGAAAATTTCCCGTTTCACTTAAAACCCCTCCGCCCAACACACAAAACTTGGCCCCAACCTTTTCATGGGCCCTTTTTTTAAATGTGTGTTTTTTTTGCTGCCATTTTTTTTTCCCATTAATCTTTACAACCAGAATTTAAAATTTTTTTTTGTAAGCAAAGCGTTCTCCCTCAATCCTGCGGGGCCCCATGTGGTTTTTTAGTGTCCTCCTATGGGTTCTTTTAACTTTAAATTTTTTTTAAGAAAGGGGGCCCTTCAGGGGAAAATTCCTGTTTCAAGGCCTTTTTCAGAAATAATTAATCGCCCCTCAACTGATCGTCAAAACCATGGGTTAAAACACTTATCTAATTTAAATTCTATTATCCCAAAAACCATGGGTGGGGTTTCACATCGGTTCTAATGGTTGTTTTGAACAGGGGGTTTGGTAATTAACTTCAATACTTCACGAAGTTATTTAAAAAAGTGGAACCCGTCTTTAAAATTCCAAACTTTTTTCCATCAGATATTTGATTTTGGTTATTTTTCCCAATAAAAAAATCCGTCAATATTTTGGGCTAATTATGTTCCTTTAACTTTAGGCTCTGATGTAATTATTTTAAATTGTAAAGTGTTATTTCCATAGGATTTAATCTTATAGCATTGCTTATATAACAGCATCAAGCACCGCAGCTTCCTTTAAAAGTGTTTGTTCAGTGTTTGTATTGGTCAGAATATATGGAGGCAGGGCAGTGTTGGTAAAACTACTGGTCTAATGCATAATGGTATTGTTGATATCAATTTAACATTAGGAGCGACATTTCTGAACGGGGCTGCTGCAGAAGTCTGGTGTCTTTTCAGCCCGACAACTAGCACAGCCCCGTTCGCTATATTTTTAACTAGGCGCTCTGCAATATCAGGCCTTACAACCCCCATAAAACTTTGTAACCCCTGAGATCGGGGTGCGGGACCGCGCACTACAACCGTAAAACACACATTATACTTCAGTACGGCAAGTCCGAGTAACCGGTTCATTCAGGCCATTCATACACATTGCGCAATAAAATTTTGGTTCTCACCCAAAAAAAATCTAGGTCCTTACAAAACCAAGGGGTTGTTGACGATTTTATAAATAACGAATTTTTCCTTGTAACTTACATGGCCAATTTTCTAAAAACACCGGGAAATTTGGTTCATTTAGTGTGGAAAATAAAAATTTAGTCTATCAGGCACTGAAACCTTTACCTTTAAATGCTGGAAACACTAATCTGGAAGTGCTTTGGGGAAAATTTCTTAAATTCTTTCATGAGGGGGAACAAATAATATTACATTTTTCAACTTTAGTACTATTACAGTTTCCCTCCTCGTTAAAAAATTAAAATTTTCTTTCTTTTACTACTTTTATTTTTTCCTTACTAACCATTCAATGGCATTCCAGTTAATCACAGAAACCAGATGCATTATTAGTTGACAATTAACCATGTGATAAAAGGAAATGTAGGTGGAAGGGGATGGGAAATACGAGATTTCATTTATTTTTTAAGATTAACTCTGAGGTTAAAATTAAAGTCAATCTTTTACAAAAGGGGCTTTTGTCCTACTAAAATACCTTGGTAATGAATCCAAGATGTGAGATATACATCAAGGATTCTGTAATTGAATGAGAATAAACTGCTCTGTTTAGTTTCTCTTTTGTCTGATATAAAGTCTATCATAATGTTTATTGCTTTTAGAGACTACATACAACGTAACAGTAAAGTACAATGGTTAACAAGACAGGAGGTGTTACTAGAAAAAATAAAAAGATAAAAAGACAATCAGTGGGGGAGAGGAATTTTAATTCACTACACACTGATGTTACTTACAAAAAGTTATTCTTTCACCTTCTGTTTTCCTATGGGAACACATATCGAAGCTCTAGTAGTTAGACATGTAGTTTCAGGTTTACAGCATTGAAAATTTAGAGAAAACTGTGTTCAACATAATTTTTTACATTTATTTATATTTTTATTATTTAAATTTTTATGTCTGACCAATTTTCTCTTAAAATTTAGATTACGGACAATATCCTACAATAGCAGGGATTTTTTTAAATTTATTTTTCACATGGGCAAACCTTTCCCGGTCAGATGCTGCAAAACAAGCCTAATTTATGATACCATCACCATTGTGGTTCACAGATGGTATAAGGTTTTTATGCTGTCACGCAATGTTTTCAATTTTCCAAGCATAACACTTTTCATTTAATCCAAAAAGTTCTTTTTGGTCTTATCCATTGACAAAAAAAATGTTCCTGAGTTTTATCTTCCAATCCCTTTGCAAACTGGGAGATTGGCATAAAGTTCTTTTAGGGGAACAAGGGTTCTCCTTGCAATCCTGCCATGCAAACGATTGTTGTTTAGTGTCCTTCTGATGCTGGACATTAGTAAGTGTAATAAAGGCTTTAGTTCTCAAGTAGTTACCTTGTGTTTCCTTGGGCCTTAAGGGCTATTATAGGCCCTGCTCTTAGTGTGATCTTTATTTGTTGACTGATTTTGGTCCATTTGTATAAAATCTTTGGATTAGTGAAGTTCAAACTCTTTAGTGATGGATTTCTAACCTTTTCCAGCCTGATGAGCATTCACAAGTTCTTCTTCTGAGGTCCTCAGAAATCTCCCTGGTTTGTGCCATAATATACTTCCACAAACATGTGTTTTAAAGATCAGACTTTGATAGATCCCTGTTACTTATCTAAAACAGGTTGCCAATGTACATCTGATTTCCATTCCATTACTTGAAAACACCTGACTCTAATTTCCCCATCAAATTATCTGAACTACAGGTTCACATACTTTTGACATTCACAAATATGTGACATTGGATCACCTTTCTTAATAAATCTACTTTTAGGACTTTTATAAAAATCTGATGTAGTTTTAAGTCAAATTTATGCAGAAATATAGAATATTCTAAAGGATTCACAAACATTCAAGCACCAATCTAGCTAGAGAAACAAGTTTGATGGAGAGTGGGTACTGATTCTCATTTAAAGCTGAAAAAAGTCTGTAAACTGCCAGTCTCTTCAATGAGAATCAATGGCACCCTGACCTACATCTAAGTCATTTCTTAAACCATTCTATACCATGCTTTATACTGACAAGAGTCAGGAAACAGGTGTCTGCAGATGAGTGATGCTTTCTTTTGGAGGAGACTCTGTTTTGGTTGGAATTGGATAGTTTTCTTCATCGTGGAGGGAAAAAGACCAATATTCGAACTGAGGTTTTGTTATAGATGTAATGCATCAGGGACTATAACCTAGGTACTTAGAGATCTTGGGTCAGTATGGTACATTAGTGTGAAGTGCCTCCATGTAATAGGTAATAAATACAAAAGTTAGACTAAGCTTTTTTGTTAATGCCTGGAAACAATATTAGTTTGAATTCTCAGATTTTTCTCACCCTGTTCCTTGACTTCTTTATGTCAAGGATAAAAGTTTTGACATCTTAGATATGATGATAATGTCCAGCAAATCAAACGCTAAAAAATAAGGTAGAAGCTCAGTGTTGAGGAAAGGAAAGCTATAAAATCACTGAAATGAAAACATTATTTTTAAACCAGTGGATAAAAGAGGAGCTGTAGTAATTATGAACATGTCAGATCACATCTAGGAAGCATAGACAGCTCTCAAACAAAAAATGCTGTACCCTGAAAATATAAGAAATCACAGAAAAAAGTGTACCTTTTCATGCAATAAAACATAACTGTGAGGTAAATTCTCCAACTTCATCTAGTCAGATCCCACAGTTGGCCCCAGCCCCCAGGAAAGCTCAATTTACACGTTAATCAGCACAGCCAAGACCCATTGTAAATGCTCTTCTATAGGAAGTTCGCACAGCAGGAGATGTGGACACCTCAAAAAAACCCTCATTTCCATTAATTAGCCCCAAGACACATGCTGCCTCAAACCCCCAAACTTCAAAGACTTGAATTAATCCAACCCAGCCACCACGTCTCCGATATTTCATATAGATTTATAGGCGATCCGTTCATAACTGGTCCATGGAGAGTTCATATCTTAAAATATGGAACTCCCCGCACACATAGCCACCACTCCCATGCTTGCATGAGGCAGGGGGACTGAGAAATCCAGAACTGGACCTATGGAGTCCATAGCATAGGGGTGTCTGATACCCGGGCGTAGTGTAGGTCCAGCCGATTCTGATGGTGGTATCGGCTCGGTTCTGTTCCAATGCCCTGCCGCGTTATGGTCCATTTTTTTATTTCTGTCAGAAACTGCATGACCAGAATGGGAGGAGTTCATAGACCGTCCCATGGGTGTATGGGGGCATGTAGGGGGCTGCCACGTGGGCTGTCCCCTCACAGATATAAGCAGGGGCCCGGGTGTGCTCAACTGTTGATACATAGAGGGGGTACCTAAGAGCATTTCCAGGAGCATCCACACGCAGAAGCCAGGCCACATAAGCCCCCCATGTTTGCCGAGGTAACTGGCCACATTTTACTGCCTTTGTCTGTAACCCATACTTATATTTGCACCTCTGACTCTTACCTGTATATTATTATCCTTTTGTATATATTTGTCTAGTGTGCCCTCCAAGGCTAATTAAATCTAAAAACTTAAATCTGAGTTAGTCTGTCTTGATCATCGGCCTCATACGCCTAGTACTCGGCCTATAATATATAGCTACCCCAAGGCTGGTTTCGGCCTTGTTATAAGTCGGTAACCGGTCTTATAACTAAACTAGAAACTGGTGCAGCCGTTCAGGAATCGACGAGGAGTGTTCCTCTCCTCTTTTTGGTTTCCCCTATGCCCGTGTGGACAGGGGTTAACATGGAACAGATCTGGG
>JAODAL010040530.1:0-36808 GCA_025379985.1 Phyllomedusa bahiana
CCGGGGTCCCCGGGCGGGGGGGTCCCCCGCGGGTTCCCACTCCCGCCCGGGCTGACCCGTCCCGTCCCTCACCTGACCGCGCCCCGTTCGCTCCGGCGTCCCCTGCTGGCGGAGTGCGCGTGGCGCCCCCTAGCGCCGGCACGCGCTCGTTCATGTTAAATTTAAAGGGACAGTGCGCCGGTAATTGGCTAATTGCGGGCGCTGTCTCTATTTAAGTTTAGGTCCAACGTCATTTCCCGCTGGATCTTTGTTGCCCCGTGCCATTGAGAAAGCGTTCCTGTTAGTCTATTAGCCTTGCCGTGTACCAGACCTTGCTACGTTTCTCGACTCCGAACCTCTGCCGCCTGCCCTGACCTTATCGCCTGTCCTCGACCACGAACAATTGCCGCCTGCCCTGACCATAAACCGCCTGCCCACCACTACGATCTTGGATTACGTTTTTTGTACCTCGCTGCACCTCGGGCTGCCGCCGAGCAGGCAAGTCACGTCAGGGGGACGCCCTGGTAGCCTCAAGCCGCACAAGTCCATCCCGCTTTGCGGCGGGCTCTGGTGAAAAACGGGGGCTACTTATTCCGTCCCTGGCGGTGGTTTTAGCTACCATCGCTTGCGGCGGTCCTGCGGATCCACTACCAAGTCCGATACACTTCCAAAACACTCTGCATATTGCTGCACATACAATACGCGCCCCAATACACCGTGAACATACCCTTAGCTACTAAACATAAAACAATCCAATATTGTATCAGAAAATAAAACATACAGCCTCCAACTGGGGTTAATTTATAGACGTTTCAGCGCTTGTCTGTCCCAATAGGAATTGTGAGCAGGACAAGTTAACATAATGAAAGCTGGATCTGCTAGACCTTTAGGAAGAACTTGACATTACTTATGGTTGCCATGGCTTTTACAATAAATTTGCTCAGAGCTTCAAAGCAATACAGCTTTGTAATTCAATCGTTTACCTATAGCACAGGCAGAGGTAGCAGTCGCAATCGGGCAAAATAAGGTGCAATGTCCTTTTTAATGCAGGATAATGGTAGATGGATTTACGCGCTATACAATTTACGCACTATACAAATAAATATAATGACTATGAAATCTACATGTTACCAGTAGGTGTTCATCCGATACAGTGTGATGTGAAGTTACTGGTGGTAAAGGGAGGGCCAGAACAAGCTACATGTGTGGCACATGACATCTATCAACATATAGGCCAAATGAACAACATAAAAATAGTATGACTTCAAACAAATAAGCAACACCAAAATAAAAAAAGGTCATACAGAGAAATAATATAAAAATAAACCTTTTTATTATATAAAACAGAAATAAGAATAAATGAGGGATGCTGAAGTACAGAGCATTCCCTGGAAAGTATCTCCACAAACGCAATGCACCTTACAAGGTTATACAAAATGCTATCTATCATATGTGAGTAGACAACTTAGTCACTACTCATGACTACCCCACTGTAAAACATACCACAAATAGTGTACAAACATAAAAAAGCAATACAAAAATAAAACATGTAATGGAAGATAAGAACCAAGGGAAGGACAGAAGAGACCCAATGCACATTTCACTTCATGAAACACACGATGGAATAAAGAAATGCTGAAATATGTATTGGGTCTCTTCTGCCATTGGCTCCTTTCCAGGGGGTGATCTGTGCTTTAGCACTTTTTTAAAAAAAATCTGTTCTTATTTATTTGATTTGTTTATATGGCGCCATTATATTCTACAGCGCTGTGTAGAGAGTGTCACTGTCCCCATTGGAGCTCACAGTCTAAATTCTTGACTAACCTGTCAATATGGATTGTGTGTGAAACAAAAGTACCCAGCGGAAACCCATGCAAACACAATTTCCTTGCAGATGTTGCCCTTAGGGCGATTTGAACTCAGGACCCTAGTGCTGCAAGGCAACAGTGCTAACCATTAAGCCACCATCCTATATGTTGGTATATAATTTAGCTGTGTGACACACAGCAAGAAGGGCTTTGTAGCCCAAGCCATTGACTCAAACAACGTGGTTTTCTCTTGTGTGATACCATTAAGGCCACATGTATGAAAACTGTCCCAGGTCTAAAATTCACTTTGTTGCCCTAGCACCAATCAGAGCGCCCCTTTCATTTCATATAGTGCTCTGGAAAAATGAAAGGGCCATTCTGATTTGTTGTTATGGGCAACAAAGAATTTTAGACCTACCGTATTTTTCGGACTATAAGGCGCACATAAAAGCCTATGATTTTCTCAGAAATCGAAAGTGCGCCTTATAGTCCGATGTGCCTTATATATGAATCAATTCTTCACTTGGGTTTTGTTCAGAACGTATTTACAGCTAATTTAGTGAAAACTTATTTGTAACTGATTTGTAAATGATTTCCGATCGTAAATAAGTTCCGAAAACATATACAAATCAGTTGCAAATAAGTGTCACAGGGCCGGTTCCACGGCTTATTCAAAGCCGAAATTGCGAGCCGGATTTCGCTCGCAATTCCGCTTGAATAAGGGGCGGGGGCACACCCCGCCGGCACCATAGACTTGCATTCCACGGCGCGTATTGCGCCTGGATAATGTGCATGTCACTTTCTCCCCCCCGGCGGATTTGCCGAGCTGGGAGGAGCGACGGAATCCACTGTTCTCTATGAGAACTGTGGATTACCGTAATGACTGCGACGGATTGGAGCCGTACCGAAATGCAAATCCGGCGCACAGTACGGCTCCAATCCGCGCTGAAATAAGCCGTGTGAACATGGCCTAAGGCTATGTTCACACGGCTGATTTCAGAACTGATTCACGTCGGATTTCCTACGTAAATCGTTCCGAAATCGGTTGCAAATCAGTTGCAAATAAGCTTCACTAAGTGTGACACGTATTTCGCGACGGAATTACCATCCCCATTCTTTACATGGGGTGGCAGGACCAGTGTCAATCCGACCGAACTGCGGCCGCAATCCGCGGCCGCGATACGGCGCGGAAATATGTACAGGGATTGACTTTTGTTACAACTTTACAAGTTGAGAGTTATTGTGAAAGTGTTGAATGAAACTTGGCTTGCGGTCTGAGCTTTGTTTCATTTAATGTGCCGCGCCTTATAATCCGGTGCGCCTTATATATGAACCAAGAAGACTTAACAGGCGCTCATTGATAATGCACCTTATAATCCGGGACGCCTTATAGTCCGACAAATACGGTAGACAGAGTTCATACATGTGGCCCTAAGAGCCATCTTAAGTGACCTCATTGGGCTGCAGCTTTGCTGATGTGAATGGGTAAAACATACAGCATTGTGGAACATGTTAGCGCTACATAACCAGAAAAAATACATGTAAAATTAGTTACACAGCCATCATAGAAAAGTGGAACACATCAAATCTGAAACCTTTAGACATTTATATCAAATATATGGCGCCAGCTTCCTTTCTGTGCTTTATTGAGCATTACAGATAAGTACCATTTATTGCTGTTATTGCTCCTAACAGCATTTGACCCCATTACATAGAACTTTGGCACAAGAGCAAGGTGAAGATATGACAATATCCAAAAGGAGTGGGCCCCTAAGGGACCCTTGGATCCTTAAAAGAAGCACAGGGCTACAGCCTGCAGACCAGAGTTACGGAAAACTGCAGTATCTGATGAGAAGCAGATTTCACTTTTGGAATCAGTTTTGGCAATGCCTTGCCGTTTGCGAATTGTTTGCCATACATTGCATATAAATCAAAGTTTTCTCCTAAACAAATTGCTCAGGCCAGATAGAGATTAACATTTGCACTGGATATCAGTGTAATGATGACAATGTGAATGGCCTAAATGAGGCTAATGATTTATTTGCATGTGTTGCGTACATTACCACGACACACGAGTTCTAAATTGCAAATGTACTGGATCCGTCCAGGCTGTTGAAGCCAAACAGTGATGAAGTCACTGGTTCTGGCGTTATCTATACAATTAAGCTTGGCTGTTGGAGAAGTTTACTGAAACTGGAGCTCTAGCAGAACTTATATTTAAGGCTCAGAGGAAACATTGGGGGGGGGAAATTAAAAACTAAACCCTAAAAATGGAGTTCTGTGGCACAAACATAAAAGTAGCAGCCAATTTTGTTTTGTTTTCCGTCTACAGATTTAGTATTTCCAGTATGGTTGGCAGCAAGAATGAGGATATAAAGTTAGAGAAGCGTGTCAAGAGCACATAAGAATATAGAGTCCTAGATAAGAATTATAATAGAAAGGACAACAGTCATTAAAGGGTTTTGGTCAAAAAAGTCAGATTATCAGAGGTTACCAGCTCAGATTATGGAGCGATTAAGTAGTCTGGCCCCTCTATTACTTTTGAGAACAGGATAGGCATAGTTCCTTGTATGTAATAGAGATGGAGTTGTATCATAAACTGCTCCATGATTACTGACAATGGTGGTCCAGTGATGTCACCCACCAGCCAATGGCCGATGCTTAGTAAACATCATAGCTTATAAATTATTCATTAAGAAGTCATGAAAGGCTATCAAAACAAATAATTACAATGGGAATTTTTCTTTACTAGCTTCCCTAAAATAATATAGGCTCTTACATAATAGAAGCACTGTGAAAAAATATTACAACACTTCTGACTTTAGTTCTTTGGGACGTATAGTAAAAAACTAGTCCGCCTGTCCAGTTCATAGGACCTTCACCAAACCCAGGCATTTTTGGAAAACAGGTCCACACATTGGGGCAACTGAATCCCTACTTAACAGTGTTTTTCAATCAAAATGTTAAAAAAATCAAAAATTTTGGAGTATCACAAAGAATTTATTCCTGATTTTTCTTGTGTGTAGTTTTTACAAAGACAAATTTGCAGATGTTTTCTAGTTTTCCAGCTTTTTAATAGTTATTGTACCACACCCTTTTGGCACTCATAGATGTAACGTCAGGTTTTACTATACCTCTTAGGTAGAAACAAGTCACTACCCTAATTCAGGGAATTTTAGTGACATCACTAGGTCCTTGTGATTAAATAAAAATCTTATCAGCATTGTTTACTGCTTACTACAGAAAGTCATTATAGAACTAGCAACACTATCCATCATCCCAAGCCCATCACAGATGCATAGTCATAAAGACATTCAACTGACTCAAGCATGGCAGCTATGTTGTTTGAATGGCTGCAAGTTTGCGTATTGCTATAAACATATATATATATATATATATATATATATATATATATATATATATATAATATAAATATATATATATATATATATAATATATATACAGTGGTGGCCAAAAGTATTGGCACCCCTGCAAATTCTGTCAGATAATACTCAGTTTCATCCAGAAAATGATTGCAATCACAAATATATGCATTTATTTTGCTTGCAATGAAAAAACACAAAAGAGAATTAAACAAAAATCAAATCATTGATCATTTCACACAAAACTCCAGAAATGGGCTGGACAAAAGTATTGGCACCCTCAGCCTAATACTTGGTAGTACAACCTTTAGCCAAAAGAACTGCGAACAACCGCTTCTGGTAACCATCAATGAGTTTCTTACAATGCTCTGCTGGAATTTTAGACCATTCTTCTTTGGCAAATTGGTCCAGGTCCCTGAGATTTGAAGGGTGTCTTCTCCAAACGGCCATTTTAAGATCTCTCCACAGGTGTTCTATGGGATTCAGGTCTGGGCTCATTGTTGACCACTTTAGAAGTCTCCAGTGCTTTCTCTCAAACCATGTTATAGTGCTTTTTGAAGTGTGTTTTGGGTCATTGTCCTGCTGGAAGACCCATGACCTCTGAGGGAGACCCAGCTTCTCACACTGGGCCCTACATTATGCTGCAAAATTTGTTGGTGGTCTTCAGACTTCATAATGCCATGCACATGGTCAAGCAGTCCAGTGCCAGAGGCAGCAAAGCAACCCCAAAACATCAGGGAACCTCCGCCATGTTTGACTCTAGGGACCGTGTTCTTTTCTTTGAATGCCTCTTTTGTTTCCTGTAAACTCTATGTTGATCCCTTTTTTTCCCAAAAAAGCTCTTATTTTTTGTCTCATCTGACCAGAGAACATTCTTCCAAAACGTTTTAGGCTTTCTCAGGTAAGTATGGGCAAACTCCAGCCTGGCTTTTTTATGTCTCGGGTTAAGAAGTGGGGTCTTCCTGGGTAATCCTACATATAGTCCCTTTTCATTCAGACGCCGACGGATAGAAACGGGTTGACCACTGTTGTACCCTGGACGGGCAGGGCAGCTTGAACTTGTTTGGATGTTAGTCGAGGTTCTTTATCCACCATCCGCACAATCTTACGTTGAAATCTCTCGTCAATTTTTCTTTTCCGTCCACATCTAGGGAGGTTAGCCACACCTTTTTTTTATGTTTGGTGTCGAATTATATCCAATTTGGCTTTATGACAATTCTTTTTGTGGTTTTCCATTGAAGACAAATTAAATTAATATATAAAATACCAAAGAAATTTATGATTGCAATCATTTTCAGGAAGAAACTGAGTATTATATGACAGAATTTTCAGGGGTGCCATACTTTTGGCCACCACTGTATATAATATATATATATACTATATATATAATAATATATAAATAAAATAGATAGATAAGATAGATAGATAGATAGATAGATAGATAGATAGATAGATAGAAAACAAATGTAAGGTGTCAGACAGCTACTTCTTCCGCAGTATTTTCAAATCCTCCGCAGTATGCTCTTCCATAATATAAATAAACTAACTAAGCAACTTGGAATATAACTATTTAAATAAATCAAGATCAAACAAAACCAGAATCCTTTATATAATTATAAAAATCTGAATAAAGTTATTTTTTTCTGTCGACATTGGTTTCAATTCTAGGCAGTTCAGTTTGTATATAAATATATATATATTATATAATATATATATATAAAGATATATATATATATATATATTAATATAAATATATATATAATATATATATTTATATACATATATATATATATATATATATATATATATATTTGGCTTTTGGATGAACTTACAGGATGAACATAACATTTCTTTTGAATTTTTTAAATGAGTTGAACGAGACCGTCTCTTATCTTTAGAATGCACATTTCCAACTGTTCAGTGTTTCAGTAGTTTTTGCAAAACTTGCTCATCTCTAATAAGGTGCTTATTTGCAAAATTTACAACAGGTGTTTGATCCCTGAATCGCCCAATAAACTTAGAGAATCAATTTGAATTGGAATTTAAACAGTCCTCCTCATCATGCTGTTCACATTTTGACATCATGAGACCAAGACAACACCTTACAAGTGATCAAGAGTACCCAAAGTTCGGAGTTGGTCTCATTTAGTTCATTTAAAAAAATTTAAGGAATTTTATGTTCATCCTGAAATTTCAACCAATATACAAATAACCCTATTTTTTGCGAGTAGTGTATATATACAGTATCGCACAAAAGTGAGTACACCCGTCACATTTTTGTAAATATTTTACTATATCTTTTCATTGGACAGTGCTGAAAATATGATACTATGATATAAAAGTAGTCAGTTAACAGCTTGTATAACAGTGTAAATTTGGTGTGCCCTCAAAATAACTCAACACACAACTAAACCATTGGCAACAAAAGTGAGTACAACCTAAGTGAAAATTCACAAATTGTGCCCAATTTGCCATTTTCTCTCCATGGTGTCATGTGACTCATTAGTGTTACAAGGTCTCAGGCGTGAATAGGGAGCGGGTGTGTTGAATTTGGTGTTATCACTCTTCCACTTTCTCATACTGGTTACTTGAAGTTCAACATGGCACCTCATGGCAAAGAACTTTCTGAGGATCTGAAAAAAAGAATTGTTGCTCTACATTAAGATGGCCTAGGATTGAGGAAGATTGCCTGAAGCTGAGCAGCAGCACAGTGGCCAAGACCATACACCGGTTTAACAAGACAGTTTCCATTAAGAACAGGCCTTGCCATGGTCGACCAACAAAGTTGAGTGCCCATGTTCAGTGCCATATTGAGAGATTGTCTTTTCAAAATAGATGTATGAGTGCAACCAGCATCGTTGCAGAGGTTAAAAGGGGGGAGGGGAGTTCTGCCTGTCAGTGCTCAGATCATATGCCGCACACTGTATCAAACTGGTTTGCATGGCTGTCGTCCCAGAAGGAAGCCTCTTCTAAAGAAGATGCACAAGAAAGCCTATAAGCAGTTTGCAGAAGACAAGCAGACTAAGGACATGGATTACTGAACTCATGTCCTGTGGTCGGATGAGAAGAAGACAAACTTATTTGATTCAGATGGTGTCAAGTGTGTGTGGCAGCAACAAGGTGAGGAATACAAAGACAAGTATGTCTTGCCTACAGTCAATCATGGTGGTGAGAGTGTCATGGTTTGGGGCTGCGTGAGTGCTGCCGGCTGTGGGGAGCTACATTGCATTGAGGGAACCATGAATGCCAACATGTACTTTGACATACTGAAGGAGAGTATGACCCCTCCCTTAGGAAAATGGGATGCAGGGCAGTATTTCAACATGATAATGACACCTCCAAATAAATTTTTGCCCTAAATACTGGTGAGAAGAGGATGTCAGAATTTTGTGTTGGACACCTGAAATGTGCTGAGCAGCCTGCCCAATCGAATAGTAGCGGTGTCATAGCCAGTATGGTGCACCACATGTAACTGTATAAGTTGCACCCCTTGCATTGTCTTATCTATTTGCAATTATAATACTAGTTACCACACCCTGCATGCATATTAGGTGTGTGAGTGGTTGTCTTATCAGTATTTTTGCATTTGTGCAGTCTAACCTTGTATAATATTGTGGCTTTTGTGACTGGTGTGAACTGGTAATTATACAATGTGCAGATTTTTATTATTCTTTTGCCCTCCTAGAGGACGGTGTGTCAGCTACAGCTCATTAGTTATCTGCACCTGTTATACCTCTCCCACGTAGCGTATCGTGAGTTGTCTTGGTGGGTTTGTAAAGTGTGTGAAAGGCTGTCTACACACATGCTCCTCATTGCTGTTATGGGAAAAAGGGGTAATTTATCAGAGTTTCGAAAAGGGATGATTATTGGCTTTCAGTTCTCAGGTGCACAGCATTTCTGGAACTGCACAGTTTCTGAACTGTTCAGGTGCTGCTGTGATGAAAGTGTATCGTGAGTGGACAAATGGCACCACTGTGAATAAGCAATGTGGAACCTGCAGAGAATCACGTGCCATTAATGTGAGGGGCTACAGGGGTGCACAAGAAAAACCTACACAGCACAGTAGAGCAGCTCACTATCAAAATGAACCAGGGTCCTATCTAATGTGGGTGAGTTTAGGGAACTCTATTGCGTATAGGGCTCTGAAGCAGATGGATGGTCACTGCACCTCTGCTAACGATGTTGCATTGGTAGAAAAAGCTTCAATTTTCACAGCAGCATTGGAATTGGATCTTGGCTGATTTGGTAAAAGGTTGCTTTCAAGTTTGCTTTCAAGTTTTCTACTTCATTAAATGGATGAACATTGGAATGTCAGGTGAAAAACATCAGAGAACAAACACCCTGCAACAACGGCTGAAAGAAGAGAAGCTGGTGGTGGCAGTGTTCTGATCTGGGGAAATTTTTTGTGGCATTCTCTGAGCTCTTTCAACTATGTAGAAGGCACTCTACTGTATACTCTGTATACAAATCCATCCTTGCAAATCACACACACCCATATGTATTGATTTTCTTCCCCTAGGCGGATTAGATCTTAAAACAATTCAATGTGTCATGTCACACAATGTCCAACATTGGTTGGAAAAGCGTGACCAAGATTTCCAAATACTACCCTGGCCGCCTAATTCACCTGACTTGAACCCAATTGGGCATCTGTGGGATCATCTCGATCATTGTGTGCACTCTTTGGATCGTCCCCCGTACACCCTTCAGCAGCTGTGGGATGCAGTTGTAAGGGTGGTGGGTGCCACTCCTTTAGGTTCTTTTGAATTGCAGGGAGAGACGATGTGGGACTCTGTGTACCGGCGTACAAATAAAGACAAAAGACACAACACTTGCTGACCGGGAGAACTGAGGCTTTACTTCTTTTGTTTCCTCCAGCAACGACAATTGTGGAACAATCCTGTCGCTCGCATTGAGATTCACACAGCTCTGGCACCATGCACTCGCCCAGCAGTGCCCGAGGGGGCTTCCTCCATGCCAACCTCACTGCTCTAACCTGACTGTACTTCAGTGACTCTTCCACTCAGCTCAGGGGGCTACCATGTCCGTCCTGCTGTAGGTGAGGCTTCTTGCCCCTTCTCCAATGCGCTCCGGCCAGAGGGCGAAGTTCTGCCCCGGCTCCCTCCCGGCTTGCTTTTGCTGTAGACAAGGTACCTATATACATGTCCTTATACTCTCGGGCTTGCTTCCTGCCCTTCCAGGTGCATCTGCCTCCTCTCATCTCCCAGCCAGGATGATGAGAATTCTGCTCCTGCTTGCTTTCCTTGCTGCAGACTCTGGCAGTTTCAGGCAGAACCCTGATTTTCTCTAAGTCTCACTATTTATTTGGATCCCCCTGCTGGCAGCTAACCCCCCTTCCTGCTTCACAGAGATTCAGCTCCCTATTGCCTGAGGGTTATGATGCTGCTGTTACTAGGCAGACTACAACTGGGGACAGAACCTTAAATGTTAACCTCTGGCTTACTGAGCCTAACTTTACTATACAGCTATACCTAATCTTCTAAAATACAATTTACACTACTTTCCTAAATAAAGATATCTAACACTTTTACACATCTCACACAGTCACCATGGCTCCGACAACCTACCAGGACCTTATTATGTCACTCCCAGGCCATCTAGCTGCTGTCCATGCTGCACACGAGGGTTATTCTGGATATTCGGCGATGGTTATAATAATGAGTATCAACTGTTATATATATGTAAATAAGATATGTGTGTGTGTATGTATGTATGTATGTATGTATGTATTATATATATATATATATGTATATATATATATATATTAATATATGTATATAAATATATATATATATATATATAATATATATATATACTTTTATTTCTCCTCTCTACAAGAGTTCAGGTCTATCGTTTCTTAGTCAATTTCTTTTTTTGGAAGAAGGGGTGACAGCAAGTGTATCCACATAAGTAATTAAATACGGCTCACAAATCCGTCGGGAATAAGCCATGTGAACATGGCCTAAGGGGCCGTTCACACGGCTTATTTTGCCGCGGATTGGCGCCGTACTGCGCGCCGGATTTGCGCTTCAGTACGGCGCCAATCCGTCGCAGTACTTACGGTAATTCTCCGTTCTCATAGAGAACGGTGGATTCCATTGCTCCTTCCCGCTCGGCGAATCCGCCGGGCGGGGAGAAAGTGACCTGCACATTATCCAGGCGCAATACGCGCCGTGGATAATGTAAGTCTATGCCCGCCGGCCCCCGCCCCGCCCCCGCCCCTTATTCAAGCCGGAATTGCGAGCGCAATCCGGCTCGCAATTACGGCTTGAATAAGCCGTGTGAACACGGACTAACAGTCATAAAGATGTAGCTGGCCATGTATTTCCTGATAGTGACAGCTACAGGGCAAAACATAGTATTACATGGAGGCAATGAAAATTATTGGCTGACCATGTAATACTCAATTGCTAGACACTTTTTGATATCAGCCCTCTTCCCTAGGGGAGCCAAGCAAGGAACTTCAATCTTTGAAATGTATAAAGGGCATAAAGAATCTGGTTTTCAAGATGATATGAAACATCCCCTTTAAAAGGAATTTTCTCATCATGTTTCTCAGAGCCCCCTCTTCACAGGCAGCCTAAGGCTCCCACTTTATGGTGAGGCTACAAGTAGGTCTACAACAGTGATCAGCATGTTAACTCTGCTATTTCTAGCTGAGCCTGTTAGAGGGACATTGATAATGGAAAGGTTTAAACAGCAGGGCAAGGCTGCAGATCTCTAAAGGTTTAAAGTTTGTTAGTAAGAAAAATAAACATGCTTCTGTGCTGCCGATAAGACACAACAATAAACCTCATCATCTGGGTCAGGGATGCTAGAGCAAAGAGAGGTGGTTGGCAGTGTTTGGGAAAATACTTTGGGAAAGTATTTTAAATACAAAATACTTATGACTGAAGTATTTTAAATACAAATACTAAACACTTGCATCCCGAAGTATTTTAAATACAAATACTAAATACTACTTCAAAAGTATTTTCCAAATACTAAAATACTTGAAAAATGTGAACAAAAAATGTAATAAAAACAAAAAATGGATCAGAGGTACTTTAGCCCACTAGGATTAGCATCTACCCTGCAGATAAGTCAGTAGCCAGGATTCATTGTATCCGACTCCAATAGAAGATGTCTGTCACATGGAGGAGAGGATGCTACAGTAAAGAGAAACATACAGGTACCTTCCTTTAGTTACTATGCCTATTAATGTCAGGCATTTGGGGATATTAATTTAGTTTCAGTAACTCCATGTGCTTCACTTTAATAGCAGTTAACCCCATCATGTCCCTCATATTAATCCCTGTGTGCCTTATATAAGGGTTACTAATATGTGAGACACATGCAGGTACTAATAAAGGACCTTAATTATGAAGATACCTAATTATTACCTCCATTTCTCTCACATATAAGTAACTCTTATTTGAGGCACACAGGGGGTTTATTTGAGGGACATGATGGGGTTAACTCATACATGCCAACTTTTGAAAGTAAAAAAGCAGGAGACTTGAAAGCGGCCAAAACTTAGCATATCCACGCCCATCTTGCATGTAAGCCACGCCCCTTTGTAAAAGCCACACCCTACTCCACCTAACTGTGTAATGGCTCTGGAAGAAAGCTAAATTAGGGTTTTGGCGTCACCCAGCTTCCCTGGACTGTTGGATGGTCTATTCAGCATCCAGGAGAGCTGGGAGATACCGCCAAACTGTGCCCCAATAGGTAGGTATCTCGGTGGCCTATTTGAACCCTGTAGCCAGGTAGTAGCCTCCTGTAGCCAGGTTAATGCCCCTTTCTAGCCAGGTAGCTGTCCACAATAGCCAGGTAGTGCCCCTTATAGCCAGGTAGTGCCCCTTACAGCCAGGTAGTGCCTCCATTAGCCAGGTAGTGCCTCCAATAGCCAGGTAGTGCCCCCAATAGCCAGGTAGTGGCCCCAATAGCCAGGTAGTGTCCCCAATAGCCACTTAGATGCTCCTTACAGCCAGGTAGTTCCCCCAATAGCTAGGCAGATGCCCCCTTTATCCAGGTAGATGTCCCCATGAGCCATGCAGATGCCTCCATGAGCCAGGCAGATGCCACCTTTATCCAGGCAGTTGCCCCATGAGCAAGGCAGATGCCCTCTTTATCAAGGCAGATGCCCCCCTTTATCCAGGCAGAGGCCCCCAGGCCAGACAGATGCCCCCGTGGGCCAGGCAGATGCCCCCATTCCAGGCATAGGCCCCCTTACCCTTGGTGGATGCCCCCATGCCAGGCATATGCCCCCTTTATCCAGGGGGATGCCCCCTTTATCCAGGTGGATGCCCCCTTTATCCAGGCAGATGCCTACATGAGCTAGGCAGATGCCCCCTTTATCCAGGTAGATGCCCCATGAGCCAGGCAGATGCCCCCTTTATCCAGGTAGATGCCCCCATGCCAGGCAGATGCCCCCTTTATCCAGGCAGATGCACTCATGAGCCAGGCAGGTGCCCCCTTTATCCAGGCAGATGCCCCCATGCCAGGCAGATGCCCCCTTTATCCAGGCGGATGCCCCCATTATCCAGGAGGATGCCCCCATGCCAGGCCGATGCCCACATAAGCCAGGCAGATGCCCCCCATGAGCCAGGCAGTGCCCCTATAGCTAGTAACAATAAAATAATAAAACCTACTTCACACTCCTCCCCTCACAAGCACTCAGTCACTGCACACACACCCCTCTCCTCACAGACAATCAGCCACCCCCCTCCCCACACACACACACACACCCCGCTCACCACACACACACCCCTCCCACCACACACACACCCCTCTCACCACACACACACACAGCCATCCGTGCACTCACCTGTCCTGCTGGCATCCTAGTTCTTCTAACTCGGGGAAAGGGGGCGGAGCTTCACGGGTCCCGCTAAGCCCCCCCCCCCTATCCCCGCAATGCTCTCACAAAACTAGGAGAACATTGCCGGCGGCGGTGCAGGACAGAGGCTGAAGGGCAGCGTCTAGAGACGTAAAGAGACGCTGCCCGATGACTCTGTACACACATAACCTCCAGCTTCTTTAAAGAGGCGGGAGGTTAAGCCACTGAAGCGGGGGGGCGGGACACGGCCCCCATTAGCGGGAGTGACCTGCCAAAAACGGGAGGGTTGGCAACTATGGGTTAACTGCTATTACTATGAGGCACATGGAGTTACTAAGCTGTAATGCACATGACCAGACTTTATCTGCAATGGTGGAATTGCTCCCTTCGGCTTATACTCGAGACAATACGTTTTCCCAGTTTTTTGTGGTAAAATTAGGGGCCTCGGCTTATATTCGGGTCGGCTTAAACTCAAGTATATACGGTAATTTTACAGAATGGATTACACAATCGGGATGATTAAAAACAAAAAATAAATCACGCTTCACTACAAGGCGGACTTGCGTTGCTGGACCGCGCTAGAATATCCCTCCTCTCGTCGCACCTCGCACGAGATACGAGAAACGAGAGTGATGACGTGACTCACACTGTTTTTTTTTTTTTTTTTTTTAAGTGTGGTGAGGCGGGTTATTTAAATTACAACATTTCTTTTGAATTTAGAAAGTAATTAAAATACTTAAAATACTTCCTAAAAGTATTTTAACTACAAATACAAAATATTGAATAAAAAAAGTATTTTGATTACAAAATACAAATACCTGACAAGTATTTTAAATGCTATTTTAATTACTTGTATTTTAAATACGCCCGAACACTGGTGGTTGGTAACCAAGAGAAGCTTCTGTACATAAGCAGGAAATAAAAACTGCTCCAGCTCTGAAAGGAAGCAAAATTAGATCAGCAATGCATTTGGTAATAGTTTTTATTTGCCTACATGTTTAAAGCTTATCAATGTGGTGAGAACACCCCTTTGAGTACTGGGGAAAGTTGGATTTCAGTTTGACAATGTTAAAGTAACATGATAGGATTTCTATAATGACCTACTTTGGCTTAGCTATGAAAATTAGTACTATAAAACCATGACACCAGCAAGTCGCCCGTCTAACCACTGCCACTGGCAGATAACTGTCGGTAGAGAGATGATACCACACAGGAACATTTCTATTGCCCTAAACCGTCCTCCCCTCTGGCAAACAAGTAGTTAAAGTGGTTTGCCAGACACAAATCAGTGTTTATTACAGACCAAAGGCCAGGTCAGTGCAATAAAAAGAGAATGCCAGCAGCCAAGTGAATCTGAGCCAGAATTCTGTCGTACGACTTTCACTGGAAACCGTCCCAGGATTTTTATATTTCTGATTGGCTCTGTGGGCTTAAATAGATAAAGGAGGTGGTGTGATTAAAAGTTATAACTTACAAGGGGTCAAAAAACGATCATTAACTTCTGCTAGTCTGAAATAGGCCAAATATTATGCTTGAGTATCACCTGGAAAATTGATAACAGAAAAATTCTTCTCCATACCTCCAGCAGCTTATGAAAATTCTCTTATCCATTCACATCCAAATTCTGGTCTATAGGGATTCTAAAGTTTATATTCTTTTCCATAGTAGGATGTAACATAGTAGTTATTGCTGATAGAGTAAAAACACCCCAGCCAGTTTGTCAGGAGAACAACGGCTGAATAGGTAAATGTTTTTACTTAGAGGGTAGATTTATAGTAGTTACATTCCTGCATATGCAGACAGCATTGTAGTTATATTCTTGTACAGTGGGGGAAGTATTATAGTAGTTATATTTTGTACATAGGAGGCTGTATTATACTGGTATACTATTGTACATAGGAGACAGGGTTATCGTTGTTATATTCTTGTACATAGGGGGGCAGTATTATAGTAGTTATATTCCTGTACATAGAGGGCAGTGTTATAGTAGTTATATTCTTGTACATACAGTACAGGACAGTATTACTGTAGTTATATTCTCGTACATAGGAGGCAGTATTATAGCAGTTATATTCTTGCACATAGGAGCAGTATTATAGTAATTATATTCTTGTACATAGAGGGCAGTATTATTGTAGTTATATTCTCGTACATAGGAGGCAATATTATAGTAGTTATATTTTTGTACATAGGGAGCAGTATTAAAGCAGTTATATTATTATACAAAGGAGGCAGTATTATAGTATTTATATTTTTGTGCATTGGAGGCAGTAATTTAGTAGTTATATTCCTGTAAACTGGGGTCAGTATTATAATTGTTATACTCTTGTACATAGGAGGAATAGAGACAAATATAATATATTCTTGTCCATACAATAGGAGTAGCATTGAAAATCATTGGTTGTATGCTAAAAAATAATTGATATGAATACAATTCCTAAGTTTTGCCACAATTCAAACATAATTCATCAACAAGGTGCAGGCTGCTGTCTTGTCTCACATCAGTGTTTTTACAACTGTCCAGAGTCCCACTCTTGTCCGTGACTTGTATTACTTGTACTTGTATAGTTTTAATTGTATAGCTTATGACTTTGATACGACCATGGAAGTACATAGTGACATTCGTTGGGACACAAATACCTGCTGCTACAACACTTCTCTGACTATTGGATCAAACAGCAACATGCCAATAGATGTAAAGGTATATAGGTTAACTGAAACACAGCTCTGCTTTCACAGGCAAGAGTCTACAGAATCCCATTATGTTCTTGAATGGATTCTACTAAGTTGCAACTATTAGGGCGCGTTCCCACTGCACAGGACAAATACCGGCCGGTTTGCCGGTCGGTATTTGTCCTGTTTTGCGCCCATCCCCACGGCCGCGGGGGGGGACGGCTTTTCTCCGCGATGAGCGGAGAAGAGCCCTCCCATTGAGAAGCACATCTTCCGTCGGGAAACCGGATGGAAGATTGTGCTTCTACAATGTTTTCTGAGCGGACCGCCGGCGGCAAAACCGTCCGACGGCAAAACCTGTGCTCATTTTCGGTCGGTTTTTCAGGCGGTCTGAAAAACCGCAAACCGGTTGAAAAACCGGCCGAAAACCCTTGCCATGGGGACATGCCCTTAAAGTGCAACATTTTTGTATACAGAGAAGGAGGGTCACAACCAGGCTTGGACTGGCCCACAGAGGAACAGGGAAAAACCCCTGATGGACCCATGAGTATGGCAGACCTGGAGTTTCTTTTAAACTGTATAGACATCCTTGAGAGAGGCAGAAAGGCAGTGAGAAAGAGGCAAAAAGAGGGAAGCAGAGTATAAGACATGTACAGTAGCTGCAGGGTCTGCACCCAGAATCAACTCCACTGGTGGCCCCAGAATCAACTCATTGGTGGACCCTAGGCACCTCAGTCCAACACTGGTCACAACTATTAGGGGCCGTTCACACTTATTTCGCCACGGATTGGAGCCGTACTGCGAGCCGGATTTGTGCTGCAGTACGGCTCCAATCCGTCGCAGTAATTATGCTAATCCACAGTTCTCATAGAGAACAGTGGATTCCGTCGCTCCTCCCCGCTCAGCGAATCCGCCAGGCGGGGAGAAAGTGACATGTACATTATCCTGGCGCAATACGTGCCGTGGATAATGCAAGTCTACGGGGCCAGCGGGCAGCGCCCCCGCCCCGCCCCTTATTCAAGCCGTTATTGCGAGCGCAACCCGGCTCGCAATTATGGCTTGAATAAGCCGTGTGAACACGGCCTTAACTGCCCTGCCATGTTCTGACCAATCTACTACACCACAGGACTAAACCAATCAGACCACATCACAGATCTCAGGGCAGCCAACATACCACCACATACTGTTAAATAATCCTTTACAGGCTTATATCTTGCACAAAGGGTATGGCCACATGGCAATTGTAAGATGCCAGTCGGATTTTCTTTACCAATCCAGCCGGTATTTTCTTGTTTTTTAAATGGTTTTGGGGGACAGTTCTGTTAGCGGTTTGCAGATTCAGCCATCCCCCTTCACCATTGAATAGCACAGCTTCAATGCATGTTCCGAGTTTTTCATCAGTGTGAAAATCCACCTAGTAGAAAAACCGTGCATTGTAGACTACTGGGGGGATTTTCTATTGGCGTCTACAGGGATGGGTGACAGTCAGTTTTCAGACGGTTTTCAGATTTGAAAACCGTCTGAAAAACCAACTGAAACTCTTGCTGTGTGGACGGACCCTTAGGGCGCGTTCTCACGGCACAGGACAAATACCGGTTGGTTTGCCGGCCGGTATTTGTCCTGTTTTGCACCCGTCCCCGCGGCCGCGGGGAAGGGAGGGGAGCGGCTTTTCTCCGCGATGAGCGGAGAAAAGCCCTCCCCTTCACATTGAGAAGCACATATTCCGTCCAGAAACCGAACGGAAGATTGTGCTTCCACAATGTTTTGTGGACGGACCGCGGGCGGAAAAACCGCCGGACGGAAAACCCGTGCAGTGGGGACTGCTGCACCGGTTTTCCATAGAGCACCATTGTGCTCATTTTCGGCCATTTTTTCAGGCGGTCTGCAAAACCACAAACCGGCTGAAAAACCAGCTGAAAACACTTGCCGTGGGGACATGCCCTAAGTCTTCTAATGCAATTGTAGCATGCTAGATATGAGTCTAGTACCTCCCAACCTACCTTGGCTTCTTCCAGCACCATCACCTTTCGCACCTTCTGCAGAATCCCTTCAGGCTGCCAATGCCCTTAGCCCATCCTGCTTTGGCAACTGCACAGATTTCTGCAAAATATTCCATTCTGTTGCCACAAATACAGGTTAGTCCACTACTACCAAGTAGCATTGATTCTTTAGGTCGGCTCACTGTCTGTTCTTTGTGATGCTCTCCAGGCCATGCTTGGTGAAATTCAAATAACAACTCATGCACAATGAATATCCCAATGCCATGCTGGGTGACCCACTATACAGTTTCACCTGCTTCTCACTTTCTCACAGCAACAAGGCCCCAACAAGACCACTATCCCACCAGATCTTGTGCAGTTGGATAAGTACCCTCTGGCTTTCAGCCCAGACATGCTTTCTGATTAGTCCACTATGGCCACTAGTTCACTGATGGACCAGCCCCTAATAGTTTTCATTGGCCAAACACAGGTTTACAGACGTAAACACATGCACTCTTTTTACTGTGGTCCAGCACACTAGTGTCACAATGAACATGCCCACATAAGTGTTATGCTTTTCCTGCATCGGGCGCCCTGCCAGCACCTCTTTTTGTTGGTTTGTAAGGTGCTAGTGGCAGGGCGCCCGATGTGCAGTTATGTAGATGATGGTGTATGAGGGTGGTGGTGTGCTGGGAGGGGTGGTGTGTCTAGTACACGAAGACTGCACAGCGAGACCAGCTTGAGGTCTTGACAGGATTTACTAACGGTACAATGCTTTGGAATCACAATACCAACTCTTTAACAGGATCCACACACATGCACTATTTTCTCTTCTTTTCTATCTTTTAAGTCTGCAGACTTCAGCTTCCCAGCCAAGCAGGAGTAGTCTTCCTACTTTCCCTCCTGCACTCCATGTTTTGGTCATCTAGGCTTCACTGGTACTTTCTGAGGCTCTTCTATTCATGTGTAAAAAGAACGGGTGGCTATGGAGGCGCCCCAACTGCGACTGACCATTGCCCGTAGCAACCACCCTTAATAGTTCTTTTGTATTGCAGGAAGAGGTATGGTGTTTGGGACGTGTTTACCGGCAGTAATAAACTTCAGATGGCACACTGATCTGGGGATAACAAAGCTCTTACTCCTGGCTTTTCTGCAGCCAATTCTAATCCACACAGCAGTACTGTATCTTGACACCCAGCAGCTTCAGCATACACTCAGTCACGAGGGGTTCTCCTTTAACCTGCCTCCCAGTACTCCCTGCACTTTCAAGTAGTTTCCCACTACTCACTTCAGGCCTCTTGCTGACCTTCTTAGCTGCTTCCCAGTTCATTGCCTCTTCTCGGATTTTGTCTGCTTGCCCTGGGAGTGGGGATTTCTTTGCCGGCTTCTTCTGGTTTTCTCTACTTAGCCAGAACTATATACAAGTCCACTATATACAAGTCTACCTGAACATTGGACGTTTTGAATGCTAACCAGAGGAATCTTCATTCCCTCATCTCCACTGTCCTTCTCTAAGGGTATGTTTACACGGCATTTTTGGATCCATTTTAGATCCGAAAAACCCATACAAAAGCGCCGCATAAATCGGATCCAAAACGCATCCAACACACAGGGGCTGCAGCAGAAACACAACCTATAGTTGACATGCCAATTCTTTGAACGGATCCGAAATACGCATCACAAACACGAATGTAAAACACACATCAGCGATCACTCGCCTATGCATGTTTTACATTGAAAGCAATGTAAAACACACTGTACATTGTTAGATGCGTGTTTAGATCCATTTAGGGTCCGAAGCACGGATCCAAATATGCATCTAAAACCATATACAAACATGGATCCAAACACGCATCTAAAAACGGATCCAAAAAATGGATCCAAAACACAAACCGTGTGAACATACCCTAAGGCTATGTTCACACGGTTTATTACGCCGTGTGGACGGGGGGGGTGAGCGGGGGGGAGGAGCGGGGGGGCCGGGACCTCGCCGTCCCATAGACTATCATCTAGCGGCGCGTATAGCCGCTAGGGAAAAAGACATGTCACATCTCCCTCCGCGGTGGATTCTCCGAGCAGGGAGAGGAGACGTAATCCATACTGTAGTTCTCTATGAGAACTGTGCATTACCGTAATGACTGGGATGTATGCCAGCCCTAATTCTCGCACTACAGCGCGTAATTACGGACTGAAATATGTCCCAATTTAAGCCGTGTGAACATAGCCTAATGAGCTCGCTTCTCTCTCCTCTCACAGTCACTGCTCAACCTTGCAACTGTCACAGGCCAACTGCCTAACTGCTGCAGCAGCTTCCCCCCAGGCTCACCAGCAGCCCCCTTTTCTCTGGGCTCAGCTCCTCCCACAAAGCTCTCTGATTGGCTGACTAGCCCCCACTGTAAGGTTATGTTCACACGGCCATCTGCGGGACGTAATTCAGTCCGTAATTACGCGCCGGAGTGCGCCAATTACGGGCTGAATCCGTCCCAGTAACTACGGTAATGCACAGTTCTCATAGAGAACAATGGATTACGTCTCCTCTCCCTGCTCGGCGAATACGCCGAGGGGGGAGATAATTCACATGTCACTTTCTAGCGGCGTATACGCGCCGCTAGCAGTGATTCGGCCCCCCGCTCCCGCCCCGACCCCGTCCACACGGCATAATTGCGGGGTGTAATTACGTCCCGCAGTTAAGCCGTGTGAACAAAGCCGAAGGCTATGTTCACACGGCTTAAAATGGGACGTATTTCAGTCCGTAATTCGCACCATACTGCACGAATTACGGGCTGGAATACGTCCCAGTCATTACGGTAATCCACAGTTCTCATAGAGAACTATGGATTTCGTCTCCTCCCCCGCTCCGCGAATCCGCCGCGGGGTGAGATAAGGGACATGTCATTTACTAGCGGCGTATAAGCGCCGCTAGCAATGATAGTCTATGGGCCGGCGAGGTGCGGGCCCCCCGCTCCCGCCCTTTTCCACACGGCGTAATTGCGGGGCTAAGTTACGCCCCACAATTAAGCCGTGTGAACATAGCCTAAGGCCCTGTTCATACGGCAGATTTGGCCGCGGTTATGGCCGTGGGTTCTGACGCGGTTTCCGCAGCCAAAACCGCGGCCAAATCGCGTCTAGTTTATTAACATGGTTTTCTATGGGAAACCGCGGTAATATTCACACTCCGCGGGTTTGGCCGCCGCTCCGGGGCTCCGGCCAAACCCGTGCGTGTGAAGAACTCTCCTGTCAATTCCGTCGCGGGTGTCGCCGCTGGTGGTGCGCGGCTGGGACGCGGCTGGCGCCGCAGTTTGCCCCCTGCTATTAATTTGCATGGGGGGCAAACCCTCGGTGCAAGCCGCGCCCCAAACCACGCCACTCCCGCGCCAAGACCACGCCCACCGCCCGCGCCGCAAACCCGTGTCGGGAGACGCGAGTTTGCGCCGCGGTCCGACGAGGCTTCGGCCGCGGGAACCGCGGCGAGAGCCGCTGTCAAAACCGCCGTGTGAACAGGGCCTAACTCTTCACAGACCCAACTGAGTTCCTGGGTTACCTCTTAACTGCCACAACTGGAGTACCCCCATCCCTTCCCTAGTGGTATCCCATGGCAACCTATCTCTAAATCTGGCAGAGCCGCCTCCAGCTCCATGTTTACCTCCTACCCGGTAACACTAAGCATTAACAGAAAAAAATGTTCTTACATCCCCTTACACATGCAAAGTTAGGGTTTCCAGTACTCTGTCCTTCATGAACCTAGTAAGTGACTAATGTCCTCTGCCAAGGCTCCTCTTTCTTACAACTGGTGTCCTGACTTTGCCTTTCTCTGTCTTGCATGCTGCAAGTTTACTCTGTGCGTTTCCTTACCTTCTCTCTCTGGGCCTAATCAATCTCTGTGAGTACTTTGATCCAGTGGAATAGGACAGCCTGCTCCTGGGCCACAGCCGACTTTGTGTTCAGGAGGACCTCTCTATCCTCGCAACTGTCAACTACAAACTCTAACTCAGAACGGATAGGCTTGTTACATAATGGCTGACTTTATCAGTCTACCGCTACCCACTACCAAGGGTTCCTTGACTACTCGTAACTGGCTGCAGTGTAACCTATGGTATTGTCATTTAAAGCAACAGTATATTAATAGAACAACAGCGACACATAATTAATAATTGTAAAACATATAAGCACATTTCTGTTTTTCCATAAGACCATCAATAGAGGGATCTCACCACTCTATAGGCTGGCGTTTCAGAAACCTAGTATATTCTCTACTACAGCGGCCCACAGCCTTTTTTCCACCAGCCCCCGGTTTTATGCAAGACAATTTTTCCACAGCCAAATGGGGGTGGGGTTATCAGGGGCAGGGTTATGGAGGGGTTGGATGTTCAATCAACAGCACTAAAAAATTTATATAGGCCCCCCTGTGGTCATTATAGATATAAGCCCCACTGCAGTAATTATAGATATAAGCCCCCCTGTAGTCATTATAGATATAAGCCCCCCTGCAGTAATTATAGTTTTTAAGCCCCTTTTCGTAATTATGATATAAGCCCCCCCCGTGTCTTTTAGTTTTTAACCCCACTGCAGTAAATTTTAGATATGGGCCCCCCCCTGGGAATTTTAGAATTAAAAAACCCCCCTGCAGTAATTAAAAGATAAAACCCCCCTTTCGATTTTTAGATATAGGCAAACCCCCACAGTATTTATTGAAAAAAGCCCCCCTGCAGTAAATTTTATCTTTATATAATTAAAATAAAATAGGCCCCCCTGCAGTAATTATAGATATAGGCCTCCCTGTTGTCATTATAGATATAAGCTCCGCTGCAGTAACTATAGATATTGTACCCCTGTAGTAATTATAGATATAGGCCCCCTGTTGTCATTATAGATATAAGCCCCCCTGCAGTAATTATAGATATAGCCCTCCTGCAGTAATTATAGATATAAGCCCCTCTGTAGTCATTATAGATATAAGCCCCCCTGCAGTAATTATAGACATAGGCCCCTCTGCGGTAATTATAGATATAAGCCCCCATGTAGTCATTATAGATATAAACCCCTCTGCAGTAATTATAGATAAAAGCCCCCCTGCAGTAATTATAGATATAGGCCACCCTGCAGTAATTATAGATATAAGCCCCCCTGCAGTAATTATAGATATGGCCTTCCTGCAGTAATTATAGATATAAGCCCCCTATGATCATTATAGATATAAGCCCCCCTGCAGTAATTATAGATAAAAGCCTTCCTGTGGGTCATTATAGATATAAGCCCCACTGCAGTAATTATAGATATAAACCCCCCTGTAGTCATTATAAATATAAGCCCCCCTGCAGTAATTATAGATATAAGCCCCCCTGGAGTAATTATAGATATAGGCCCCCCTGCAGTAATTATAGATATAGGCTCCCCTGTAGTCATTATAAATATAGGCCCCCTGCAGTAATTATAGATGTAGGCCACCCTGCAGTAATTATAGATATAAGCCCCCCTGTAGTCATTATAGATATAAGCCCCCCTGCAGTAATTATAGATATAGGCCCCCCTGCAGTAATTATAGATATAGGCCACCCTGCAGTAATTATAGATATTGTCCCCCTGTAGTCATTATAGATATAGGCCCCCTGCAGTAATTATAGATGTAGGCCACCCTGCAGTAATTATAGATATAAGATCCCCTGGAGTCATTATAGATATAAGCCCCTCTGCAGATATAAGAACCCTGCTCTACTAGCCACAGCAATCGGGCAGAGCGGCAATGTCAAGCACTATGACCCGCCAGTACCAGTAATCAAGAACTACAAGTTGCACACACAGCATATAATACAAGATCACATGTCCCCAGTATAATATGCATATATACAAAACATTTATAAAAACAAAGTAGTCTTTCTATCTGAATGGAAGGAATATAGTTTTTCCTCCCTTACAAAGAGAACAGCAGGGAACGTCATGTCACTTAACATCAGTGACGGACATAAAGCTCCACTTGGAGGAACAGGCCGTGCTGGGAAGGAGGACAGATCTTATGAAGGAAGTCTCAAAGAATGTTTGGTGCAGGCCTACAAAAAACAATTAACAATTCACTGCCTACGATAAAACAACATGTTGTTATGCCAGAAACAAATACATAAATAAATTGCAAAAAAGTGAATGGAAAACTGCCACTAAAGTATGTAATAACATATGAAGTGTTTCAGCAGAGACATAGGCAGTATAATTTGGCTAGAAATTATGCAGCTACTCGCTGCAGTGATCAATTCTATCATCAGCATTCCATGCACTTTCCAGGAAATAACTTTGGGGGTGTATTTTTAACTACAAAAGATAAAGTGTTAAGGCTTGGGACCGGCACCAGGCACATCCCAGACCCCACTCAATTATCAGAAAGTAGAATTTGCTGAAACACATTTTAGTCATGCAGAAAGCTGATAAAATGTTTCCAGTTGGTTGACATAAAGGAATCTACGGGAAATAGCTGCTTAAAGGGCAATTCCACCTGTTTTCAGCTCAAAACTGCACAAATTACACTGTTATATGATTTAGACTATGCTGTATGTTTTTAAGACCTTATGTATGAAAACTAGCAGTAAGACTGTCTTTGTTGCCCATGGCAACCAATCAGAGCTCAGTTGTTATTTTTCTATAGCACTATATGAAATGAAGGATGAGCTCTTGCTATGGGCAATAAAGACAGTCTTACTTCTTGATAGTTTTCATACATAAGCACCAGTCATAAAGTTTACATAATAGCTGTCATCGCTTTCCTGCGCAGAATTTATAATTAGTTGTGGAGCCATGTTAAAAGGACACTTCCATCAGAAAGGAGTATTTTGGTTAAAACTAGTATTCCATGAAAACATTTTCTGCATTTTTCATGGAATTTTTTCCCTCAGGTGGGGACAGTTGGCTTCTACCTCATTAAGATTTTTTGCCTTCCTCTGGATCAACACTTTAGCAACGCTTTAACAAAATAGGCTGAACTGGATGGACGCAGGGGCGTTGCTAGGGTCCTAAAACATCCGGGGCTCGGGCCCTTTGTGTTTTTCTGGGTAGGGCTGGGTTCACACGACATTTTTCACGCCTCATTGTGAACTGTGTATGTTTTTTACAGGAAAAACCTTGTGTTCCTGTCACTAATTTTCTGCACATCCCACACAGATCCCGTCCATCTCCTCAGCAGTCACTGTACAGTAAAAATCACCAATGACAAATTTACTTTTTCAGAACTTCTCACCTTCATATGACAATACCCCTAAACAGTCACCAAAACATACACCGATACATGGAGCAAATCTACCAGACAAGTGATTGTTACTAAAACCCTCCTACAAAACCAAGACCCAAAACTATTACTACAAAAGGATCAAATAATCCTGCCAGACCCCACATGTGACTATCAGCTGTTCACAGGCTCTTAAACATATACCACTGCCATATAGTGACCATATAGTGGTAGTTACTAGTTGTATGTAGACGCTCTGCAGACATATAAGTGATTACACTGCAGTTACATTTAGTGACTCACAGGAGACGTCTTTTCTGATCAGCGTCGTTCACCTTCCCTTCTCTTCTCCATCCGGTTCACACCTTCATGCTGATTGCTCCCGGCCAATACTCGTCCCTGAGGATTTGGACACAAATATCTTAGAATCCTCACATTTCCAGCAACTCCTTAATTATAGGTATAGCAGTCCCCTCAGTTAGGTATATGGGGCACTGAAGCAGTATATGGGGCCACAGGCAGGTATATGGGGCCACAGGCAGGTATATAGGGGCCACAGGCAGTATATAGGGGGCACAGGCAGTATATGGGGCCACAGGCAGTTTATGGGGCTCAGGCAGTATATGGGGGCAATGAGGCAGTATATGGGGGCCACAAGAAGGTATATAAGGGCACTGAGGCAGAATATAGGGGCACTGAGGCAGTATATGGGGGCCACAGGCAGCATATGGGGGCCACAGGCAGGGATATGGAGGCCACAGGCAGTATATGGGGGCCACAGGCAGGGATATGGGGGGCACAGTCAGGCATTATAGGGGCACAGGCAGCATATGGGGGCCACAGGCAGGGATATGGGGGCCACAGGCAGGGATATGGGGGCCACAGGCAGTATATGGGGGTCCCAGGCAGCATATGGGGGCCACAGGCAGGCATTATAGAGGCACAGGCAGGGATATGGGGGCCACAGGCAGTATATGGGGGCCACAGGCAGTAATATGGGGCCACAGGCAGGGATATGGGGCCACAGGCAGGGATATGGGGGCCACAGGCAGGGATATGGGGGCCACAGGCAGGCATTATAGGGGCACAGGCAGTATATGGGGGGCACAGGCAGCATATGGGGGCCACAGGCAGGCATTATAGGGGCACAGGCAGGGATATGGGGGCCACAGGCAGTATATGGGGGCCACAGGCAGTAATATGGGGGCCACAGGCAGGGATATGGGGGCCACAGGCAGTAATATGGGGCCACAGGCAGGGATATGGTGGCCACAGGCTGGCTTTTGCGGGGCACAGGCAGTATATGGGGGCCACAGGCAGGGATATGGGGGCCACAGGCAGGCATTATAGGGGCACAGGCAGTATATGGGGGCCACAGGCAGGGATATGGGGGCCACAGAGGCAGGGATATGGGGCCACAGTCAGCATATAGGGGCCCACAGGCAGGATATGGGGGCCACAGGCAGGTATATGGGGGCCACAGGAGGTAATATGGGGCCACAGGCAGGGATATGGGGGCCACAGGCAGGCATTATAGGGGCACAGGCAGTATAGGGGGGCACTGAGGCAGGGATATGGGGGCCACAGGCAGTAATATGGGGGCCACAGGCAGGGATATGGGGGCCACAGGCAGGCATTATAGGGGCACAGGCAGGGATATGGGGGCCACAGGCAGTAATATGGGGGCCACAGGCAGGGATATGGGGGCCACAGGCAGGCATTATAGGGGCACAGGCAGTATATGGGGGCCACAGGCAGGGATATGGGGGCCACAGGCAGGCATTATAGGGGCACAGGCTGGGTTATGGGGGCCACAGGCAGGCATTATAGGGGCACAGGCAGTATATGGGGGCACTGAGGCAGGTAACGCTATAAAAATAACAACATTACTGCTCACCTTAACTCCCCCAGTGAGCGCGCTCTGTCCTCTTCAGTCCGCGCTCCTCCCGCAGCTCCTCGGGCGCACGGCCTATGACGCGCTGTGCGCCCGAGGAGAGACAGCGTCGCGATGACGTCACATCATCGCGACGCTGCCGGCTGAGGCGCATGGGGCCGCGGCGGGTCCTCAGCGCTGTGAGGACCCGGCGCCCCGCAGTGTCGGACCCAGAGCCGGTCCGACACTGTCTGCGGAGCAGGGAGCGCTCGCTCTCTGCTACGCAGAAGCCCGCAGCTGCATGTACGTCCAGCGGACGCACATGCAGCTGAAGGGCCAGTCGGTGCTCCAACCCACGGCAGCGGCCTGGAGCCCGGGAGACTCGGGGCACAGGGAGTTTTATTCGGGGCCCGAGCCCCGAATAAAACAGCCTAGCGACGCCCCTGGCTGGACGTCTTGTCTTTTTTCAGCCTTGCAAACTATGTAACTATGTAAAACAATTTTTGGCAATATTTTATTTTTATTTCGGCAGTCCAATGCAATTAAAAATTACATAAAAAAATCTTGTCCTCTTCTAGCTGTGATCATGAAGAAATAAAACTCCTGAATGGCAGTGCCGACTAATCTCATGTTACCTTTGGTGCTGCTTATCTCTATGTAGTCTCATTAGAAATAATAGTAATTACATAATGATCGTTCTATTGTTCTCTGTACAGGGATAGATAAGATTAGAATAGAATTACAGGACAATGACAAAAGCAATACATGAAAGGTTAATGGTTTAATCTTTTTCTGTATTGGGGGAGTTTTCATCTTTCTTCAAGCTTATCAGGTCCTGCTGATAATGCTCCTCTCAGGCCAAAGCGTGGAAGAGAACCATCAAGCAATCCTCTCACTGCTGTGCTATCAGAACTCACAGAGGGGAATTTCCAGAGACAAACCAGGAAGTCATGTACATAGGGGAACACTCAATTAAAAAACAATTTATTTGATATTTGCATATCCCTTTTCAATATGTAAAAAAAAGATGATTGTGTCCCTTTAAATGTGGCTGACAACCAGGGGTCCACATATCAGATTGTCACTTTACATGAAGGAGAAATATAAATATTCCATAATACTCCAGCGTCCTATCTTTAATCTTGATATTCAGGGCATCTAATGTTGCCATAACTCTCTTACAGCTTCCCCCAAAGTGGCAACATACAGGCTAGAAGTGGTAGTCTGAGATGTTCTACTATTGCCTGTAATTTGGTGTCAACACAATAGAAGTGAATAACTCAGACATCCTTCAATTATCTACTAAATTTTATAAAATAAACCCAGAAAACCCTAAAGTATTATTGAGTCCCAGCATAAGACTATATCTACACGGCAAGGACAAAATACTGATTGGACTCTTGTCAGAATCCAACCTGTGTCTTACACTCAGTTTCCATTATTTGTCACATTTTTTATTGCAATTTCTTGCCGCGGTTTTTGAATTTTGGACACAGCATTTATTTGAACAGTACTATAATCTGTGGTTTTCATGTGATTTACAGCAGAATATAAAATGTGTTCGAAGTTTTTTTCAAAACCGGCAATTTTGATATCCGATCTCAAAAAATCCGACTTGTGTAGGCTACAACACAGAATTTTCTTTTGAGGTCTATGGGGATGATTTACAGTCAGATATTTGTGAAATCTAAATACTGAATCCACTTAAAAATCCAGCCGTAAACCAGTGTTGTGTAGATGTAGCCTAAGATATGTCAGGATCGGCTTACCAAGAGGCAAACCGGGGATGTGCATCCTCTGGACCACTGCAAGCGATGGTATAAGCCACGCCAGGGAGCGGAGTCTAAGTAGGTCCCGCCGCACAGCGGGATGGACTTGCTGCGGCGGAGTACTACCAGGTCGCTACCCCTGACGTGACTTGCTTGCGGTTGCGGCCCAGGTGTGGCATGGTACAAAATCGTGAAGCAAGTTCGTAGTCAGGGACAGGCAGGAAGGTCAGGAATGCACACCCAGCCCGCAACAGGAGCGGGCGCCCAGCAGGGAACAGGAGCGCGGTGAGTAGACAGCAGTAGTAGCGCACCCACAATCAGAGGGCCGACACAGGGGTCGCGGGGACACTCGTTACAGTACCCCCACCCCTCCATTATGCCTCCCTCTCTTTCTAGCCTGCAGAAACCTCGTCAGGAAATCCTGGTCGAGGATGTTATCCTCTGTCTCCCACGACCTTTCCTCTGGCCCAAACCCCTTCCAGTCAACCACGAACAATCGTGTCCCTCTAACCGTTTTCATGGCCAAAATCTCCTTAACTGTAAAAACATTGGTGGAGTCAGCTACGGGAGATGGGGGAGCCACAGACCGTGAGAACCAATTAAGGATGACCGGCTTCAGCAGAGAGATGTGGAAGGAGTTTGGGATGCGCATAGTAGGAGGGAGCCGGAGTTTGTAGGCCACAGGGTTGATGCATCTCAGGACTTCAAAAGGGCCTAGAAACCGGGGGCCCAGCTTATAGCTGGGAATTTTGAGACAGACATATCTGGCTGACAACAATACCATATCTCCCGGGACAAAGGATTGAGGGGGTCTCCTTTTCTTGTGTGCCTGAACCTTCACATGGGCAGAAGCCTGAAGCAGAGATTGGCGTGACCTTTTCCTTATGGCAGATAAATCACGGACGAGATTGTCCACCGCAGGAACATCGGAGGAGGCAGAGGGCAGCGGAAGGGGCAGACGGGGGTGCCGGCCGAAGACCATGAAAAAAGGGGATGCCCTGGCAGAATCTGACTCCAGAGAATTGTATGAAAATTCAGCCCAAGGCAATAAACTAGACCAATCGTCGCGTCGAGCAGACACGAAGTGTTGGAGATAGGTACCCAAGACTTGATTCACCCTTTCGACCTGGCGATTGGATTGCGGGTGGTAAGCAGAAAAAAGTCCAGTTTGACTTGTAAGTGTGAGCAGAGGCTCCGCCAGAATCTTGAGACAAACTGAAAGCCGCGGTCTGAGACGATATGTTGTGGAAGTCCATGCAACCGGAAAATATGCTGGATGAAGAGATTGGCCAGACGTGGAGTGGAAGGAAGACCAGGCGGCGGGATGAAGTGTGCCATTTTAGAAAATCGGTCAGTGACCCACCAGATGACCGTATTACCGTCCAAGGGAGGTAGGTCAGTGATGAAGTCCATAGCAATGTGGACCCATGGACTGTTAGGAATGGGCAAAGGTTGCAACAGACCCGCCGGTTTGAAGCGAGGAGATTTGTTGCGGGCACAAGTGGTACACGCTTCCACGAATTCCTTCACATATTTGGCCAGATCAGGCCACCAGTAAAAACGGGAAATCAGGGAACAAGACTTTCGAACCGCTGTGTGTCCGGCTATTCGAGAACAATGACCCCAGTTCAGCACCCTTTTCCGAAGCGCAGGGCGCACATATGTCTTGCCCGGGGGTGCGCGTTGAAGGTTTATGGGAACCGCGAATATTATTCTGGGGGTACAATGTGCCGAGGCGTGACCTCTTCTTCTCCAGTAACGTCTGAGGCACGAGACAGTGCATCGGCTTTGACATTCTTCTCTGCCGATCAAAAGTGGAAAACAAAATTGAAGTGGGAGAAAAACAGCGACCACTTGGCTTGGCATGGGTTTAGACGCTGCGCTGTTTGGAGGTAGAGGAGATTCTTGTGATCGTTGAAGATGTTTACGAGATGCTGAGCATCCTCCAGGAGGTGGCGCCATTCCTCCAAGGCAAGCTTAATGGCCAGTAGCTCCCGATTCCCGATGGTGTAGTTTCTCTCAACGGGCAAAAAGGTTTTAGAGAAGAAACTACAGGTGCGAGTCTTGCTCTTGGGGCCCTTTTGGGTGAGGACAGCTCCAGATCCTACAGAAGAGACGTCAACTTCCAAGAAGAAGGGGCCCTCGGTATCCGGCCGGGATAAAATGGGAGCAGAGGCGAAGGCGGCCTTTAACTTGGTGAAAAAATTGGAAAAGGCAGCACCAAAAATCAAAAAAAGTTTATTCACCCAACAGCAGCGACATTTTGGTCCTCAACAGAACCCTTCTCAAGCTTGAGAAAGGTTCTGTTGAGGACCAAAATGTCGCTGCTGTTGGGTGAATAAACTTTTTTTGATTTTTAAAGTGCTGCCTTTTCCAATTTATTGAGGTTCTAATTGCTGACCACGATCCAGGTCTGTGGGTGTGCACTTAAATTTATTTTTATTTATAAAGTTGCTGCTGAGACTTTTCTTTGTTGTGTTTTAACTTGGTGAAGGCCTCTTCGGCGGCTGGCGGCCATAGTCTGGGGTTGCCATGCTTCCTGGTGAGGGTCACAATAGGGGCTACCAATGTCGAGAAGTGTGGGATGAACTGCCTGTAGTCGTTTGCGAACCCCAAGAAGCATTGGATGGCCCAAAGACCAACAGGTCGAGGCCACTGCAGGACGGCGGACAGTTTAGCAGGGTCCATCTGTAACCCCTTGTCAGAGATGATGTAACCGAGAAACGAGAGGCTAGTCTGGTGGAAAAGGCACTTTTCCATTTTGGCATAGAGGTGATTATTGCGCAAACGCCTCAGAACCTGGCACACGTGGGACTGGTGTGACTCCAGATCGGGTGAGAAAATCAGAATGTCGTCCAGATAGACCACTACGCAGGTATACAGGAGATCTCTGAAAATATCGTTGACGAATTCCTGAAAAAGCACGGGGGCGTAGCACAGGCCAAAGAGTATAACCAGATATTCAAAGACCCCTACCGAGTGTTGAAGGCCATCTTCCACTCGTCCCCTCTCTGATCCGAATGAGGTTGTAAGCTCCTTGCAAATCCAACTTGGAAAAGATTCTGGCCCCTCGGAGACAGTCAAAGAGTTCAGTAATTAACGTTAATGGGTAACGGTTTTTAATGGCGATTTTGTTGAGTTCGCGGAAATCGATGCAAGGGCGCAGTGACCCATCCTTCTTTCCCACGAAGAAGAAACCAGCACCCGCAGGAGAGGTAGACTTGCGAATGAAGCCCTTTCGTAAATTTTCTTGAATGTAGGCTGACATAGCCTGGGTCTCGGGTACAGATAGACTAGTCCCGGGCAGTAGGTCAATAGGGACGATGAGGCAGAAGAGTCTCTGCTTGTTTCTCCGAGAAAACGTCCTGGAAGTCCTGATACTGCAGACCCGGTAGGGGTTTGGGAGATAGCCATGGAGGAGTGGGGCATACCGGGCGAGGTGCCACTAAGCAGCGAGACTGGCAGTCCTGACCCCTATGCATAACTTCGCCCGTCTTCCAGTCAAGCATAGGGGCGTGACGTTGCAGCCACGGAATCCCAGGAGGACAGCCGAGGATGAACGGGGTAACACAAAGAATGCAATCCTGTCTTTATACAAAGCTCCCACTTTCAGAGACATCGGTTCCATCCAAAAGTGGATAGAGTCACTCAGCAGTTCGCCGCTGACAGAGGAGATGACCAGGGGTTGGTCTAAGCGGACCACCAGGAGACGATGCTTAGTCACCAGGGTAGCATCCATAAAATTCCCGGCTGATCCAGAGTCCAGAAATGCGGCCACTTGGAACGAACTTCCGGAATTGGTAGTGATTTGAACCAGCAAAGTGAGACGAGGAGAGGGATTGCTGACACCTCTCCCCCGAATCAAAGGTGCGCGTGTTTCCCGGACGTTGCTGGCGAAGCAGACAACACCTGCGAAAATGTTCAGGGCTGCCGCATTAGAGAGTTTCTCCTCACGTCGTCGTGATAGCTCTTGCGGAGTTAGGTGAGCCCTGTCCACCTGCATGGCTTCTTCAATGTCCGGCTGTGAAGGAGGCCGTAGGAATACCAGCGCTAGTCAGGGCAGACAACGTGACCGGACCAGCTCACGTTCCTGACGAAGCTCCTCCCGTCTCTCTGAGAAGCATACGTCGATGTGAGTGGCCAGATGGATCAGCTCACTCAAGGAAGATGGAGGATCCCTGGTGGAGAGGGGAAACCTTAAATCTGGCTGGAGAGACCCTTCTTGAATGTGGTACACAATGCTGCATCGTTCCAGGCTAATTCCGAAGCCAGAGTGCAGAATTGCACAGCGTAGTCCCCTACGGAGGAGTTCCCTTGCTGCAGGTTCAGCAAAGCGGTCTCGGCTGAGGATGTGCGGGCAGGTTCCTCGAAAACACTTTGGAACTCCTGAAGGAAAGTACTGAAATCAGCCGTGACGGAGTCGCCTCGGTCCCAAAGTGGAGTCACCTAGGACAGCGCCTTTACGGAGAGAAGACTGTCCACGAAAGCCTAATTAGACCTTTCTGAGGGAAACTGACCGGCCATAAGTTCCACGTGGAATGAGCATTGGGTGATGAAGCCCCTGCAAGCTTTAGGGTTCCCATCGAATTTCGTCAGCATGGACAACCGGAGCTTTGGGCCATCGGACATTCCCCAGGCTGCTGCCACGGGGGCAGCCACGGCAGCCGCCTGCTACTGCTGGGTGGTGAGGAGCTGCTGCATCATTGTCGTCAGCTGGTTAAGCTGCTGTGCCTGCTGCGCGATCTGCTTAGACTGCTGGGCCACGATGGTGGTGAGGTCAGAGACGCTCGGAAGAGGCACCTGGGCGGGATCCATGGCTTACTAAGAGGCAAACCGGGAATGTGGATCCTCTGGACCACCATAAGCGTTGGTATAAGCCACGCCAGGGAGCGGAGTCTAAGTAAGTCCGGTTTTCACCAGAGCCCGCCGCAAAGCGGGATGAATTTGCTACAGTGGAGTACTACCAGGTCGCTACCCCTGACGTGACTTGCTTGCGGTGGTGGCCGAGGTGTGACGTGGTACAAAATTGTGAAGCAAGCTCGTAGTCGGGGACAGGCAGGAAGGTCAGGACAGGCGGCAAGGTTCATGGTCAAGGGACGAAGGCAAAAGGTACGGTACACAGTAGACACAAGATATAACGGGAATGCTTCCTCTCAAGGCACAGGGCACTATCGATTGGGCAGGGACCAAAGGTAAGGGCAGGACTTAAATAGGATCAGCGCCCGTTGAAAGCCAATCACCGGTGCACTGTCCCTTTAACTTCAGACTCGGTCAGCAACATGAGCGTGCGCCCGGCAGGGAACAGGAGCGTGGTGAGGTAATTAGACAGCAAAGCTGCGAGCGCTCCCGCAGCCGGAGACACGGGGGTCGCAGGGACACCCGTTACAAGATAGTAATGAGTAAATACTGGTGGAGCAGTAAAGTGCTAGAAATACCTCTAAATACACAGTGGAGCATTGTGGAATTAGTAATAAAAACACAGTAGACACTGAAGTATTATAAAGAGCATAAAATGACTGTAACAGCAGGAGTAGGGGATTCTCTAGACCACCACAAGCAATGGTACAAGCCCTGCCAGGGAGTGTAATCTAAGTAGGTCCTGGTGTTCACCAGAGCCCGCCGCAAAAGGCGGCAAAAGTTCATGGTCGAGGGACAGAGGCAATGGGTATGGTACATGGTAAGGTAACGGAATAGCTCTGGAACGCTTTCTCAATAGACAATACGCACTAAAGAATTAGGGAACTAAGGGAGGTGTCCCGGATATATAGGATCAGCATATATATATATAGAATAACCAATTACCGGAGCACTGGCTCCCTAAGAATTAAAGGCCATAGAGCCCTAGGCCCCTAGAGAACAGGAGCGCGCACACCAGGCGGCAGAGGAGTGTGGAAGAGCAGGAGCGTGGCTAGGTAAGTTCCTGCCGGCAATACGAGCGTGCTCGCAGCACGGCAGGTGGACCGCGGCGCCACTCGTCCCCGGCAGAGGGGACCAGGAGAGGAGACCAGAGTGCGCCCCCAGCCCGACATGCGGGCTGCGGGGCGGCTTGTTACAATGACAATATAACTTGTTAACCATTTTATAAAAGAAATAGATCCAGCACTGGTCTGACGTAGTCCTTCGGGTCTGACAGATTCCATTGAGTCCAATGTAGTCTAATGGGAAACTTGTAAAAATATAGAAACAGTACTTAGTGTTTGGCTGACAGCTCTAAAGTGTTTTGGGTAGCTTTAGACTCAACTATAGGGAACTTGAGCACTAAAGTGCCTAGGACAGCATGAATTCTACATAATGCCTTGCTAATAGGTAGACCCCAATTAAAGTGGTGTTCTCATCTTGTAATATGTACTCAGAGTCCAACTTGCAGCTTGCTAAGAAGTGACTTCAGTGAACAGGAAGATGACTTACTTGTGTAGCTCTCCACCATTCAACTCCATAGGAGTTTTAAATATATCCAAACTCACATGCTGGACTTTTTTCAGAATTCCCATAGAAATGAATGGAGAACAGCCATCTCCCCTTTTACTGAGGTTGGCTAGTAGTAAGCTTTGAGTCTGCTTCAGAGTGCATATTACAACATGGGAACAACCATATAAACAGGTAGTACCCTCTATCAAAGGATTTGTCCTGTGTTCCCTGTGACAAACTTTTGACTGCCCGGGAAATGCTGTATGTGAGTGGCAAACAGGACAAGGAATTTTCACGGTATCAGTCGGGGTATCTTTATCGCCGTACCCTGATGGATACCACAAACCGTCTTGTGGATCCTCTGTAACATACCAACTGGACATTACGGTTCGGAGCCCTTCATTGTTCAGAACGGTGATTTGAAGCAATGGTTGAAGTGGTGATGATCTGACTTCTGACAATGGAAGTAAACCGATAATCCAGTGAGAGAACAGCATCGCTGGAATGGAGATGAGGACAACAATGAGGATTTTTTTTATTTTCTTACCACAGCAGTATTTTATTTGAAAATGGACCTGGATGATCACTTTACTGACACCATATGATGTATTCGAAAGGCAAGAAAACAAAAAAATTATTAGACGGAATGAAGACAAGTGCAATTATGTCATTTTTTTTGGGGGGAGGGGTCGTTTTTGTGCAGTATAAATTACCATAGTCTTTAATCGTGAGAACAGTATAATTGTGTTGATACCCTATTTATATATTTTTCATTATGGTTCACTAATTTAAAAATAATTTTTAAAAATTTTACTTTTTGGGGATACATGCAGCTTTGTGATCACTTTTTTTTTCTATTTTTTGGGAGCAAACAACAAAAAAAAAAC
>JAODAL010040531.1:0-36807 GCA_025379985.1 Phyllomedusa bahiana
CCAGTTTCACCCAGTGAGCTGTCACAGAGATTTACGGTTTGGGCCGTGCTTACTAGACCACGGGGTGGGTTTGGTCGAGGGACTTTTCCCGCCAAAAGATGCGGGAAAACGCGTTTTAAAAATTTTAGTTTGGCCCACGTGATTTGGCCAGGGAAAGGAAAAGGTTTTTTCGGGAAAAAGAAATCCCCAATGTCGGCTTTTGGGTTTATTGGGGGGCGGGGCAAGGGCCAGGGAGGGGGAAGAATCCATTGGGGCCCCACCGGGAGGGAAAAAGGCAACTTTCCAAGGCCAAAAGCCGGGGGCAATCCCGAATTCGGGTTTTTGGCTTTGGGAGGGTTTTGGGGTTTTTAAAGGGTGTTTCTTCTGCCCCCAAAACCTGGAACCCCAAAAGGGGCTGGCGGGCTAGACGGGGCCCGGGCTGTCCCCGGTCGTAAAAATGGCGGAAGGAGAAAGGGGTAGGGGGGGTCTCTGGGGGGTGTGGCGGTATTTCGGGGGAGGGTTTGGAGGCTAAAGGGGGGAGGCTGATCCCTGTCAGGGACTCTGAGGGGGCTGGGCAGCTGAGGAACGCTTGGTGGGGGGGGAGGAGGGGGGAGACATGGGTGTGACAGGGGGTTGGAGGCCCCCCGTGGGTTTTCGGGTTTTTTTGGGGGCCCAAAGTATTGCCTCCATTTCAACTCTTCCCATTCGCTGATGTGACTAGACATTTTGGGTTTGGGGGTTTAAACCACCAAAGGTTCTTGCCCTTATTTTATGCGTTAACGGAAAAGGGGGCCCATAGGGGGGGACATCGCGGGGGTGAATCAGGGGGGCCTTTGTCAAAGAAGGCCCCAGGCTTGAGGGGTTTCCTGGCCCTTTTTGACGGGGGTTAAGCGAGGAGCGGGGTTTTGCGCTGACCGTGATCCCAAATCAAAATCAGCGGATTTCTGCGCCCCCGCCTCCCCCTTTTTTGGGGCGGAACCCTTTAATGACACTACCCCTTCGTTTTCCCTCCTCGCCCAGTGTTTGAAGCGCTCGCAAGCAAATTCTGTGAAAAAAAACCAGGGTTGGTTCCGAAAATTTTCGTCTTTTCATTTATTAACACAGGTGACTTGTCGGTTTGACATCTTTCATCCCCGGGCTGGGGGGTACAAGCAAAAGGGACTGCAAGGCCCTTGCGACGCCCTGGTTTTTTTGGCCCATTGACCCGGGTTCCTTCACCCCCTCTGATGGCATCGTAAAATGGGCGTAGAGGGGAATTAAAAACAAACCTCTTTAAACTTTTAAATGCTCCCGAACCCCCAAACCCCAAATTTTGGGCATCAAAAAGGCCCCAGGGCTGCGGATGCAGGGTTTTATTAACCAAATGAAGGAACAGATTGGCGGGCGCTGTTCGTTACTGAGGGTTAACAGGGCCCCTGACCCAAACGTGAAAGGCTGACGGGCCTGCAAAATGATGATCCGCGGATGCGTGGGTTTTCCCCCCAGGCTTGCTGGAGACCTTTCTGGGACCTCTACCTCCCTGTCCTACCCCCCCCTTTGCTCCCCTTACCACCGAATTTTCCCCTTTTTCAGAAATATAAAAATTTTTAGAAGGTTTGGAAAAAGGGTTTTTGGGAAAGGGCCTTAAAAAAAGGAAAGGCAAAAACCCAGCATTTTTTCAAATCCCTCAAATCAAAACAAAAAAAAGGGTGGAAATTTCCCAAAATAACTGCAAAAGTTTGAAACTATCAAGTCAACCCCCAAACTGGCCTGTGCCAAAAATGAAAAAAAAAAAAGTTTTCTGTAATATTTTTCGTATAATAAAAGGTATTTTTTGGCACCCAAACAAAACAAACCCGTGGCGACTAAAAAAAATTTTTTCCCTTATATTCACATTTTAAAATGCAAGGTTTCCCTTTTTAATGGAAACCCCAAAAATGTGTGCGGGGGAAAGGGAATTTAAAAAAACGTATCTGTAATGTTTTCGGATAATAAAAAGGGGGGATTTTCTGGCACCTATCAATTTTAAATGTGGTGACTTTCCAAAAAATTTTGGGTTTTACTTTAAGTGCAAGGTGCCTCAATGAAAAAAAAAAGGGAAATGCGCCCAAAATGGGAAAAAAACACCCTATCGGGAATGTATTCGGATAAAAAAAAGGGATTTTTTGGGGACCCATCAATTCACCTGTGGTTGGACTACAAAAAACTATATTTACCAAATTTTAAATGCCAAAGGGGCCCCCAAAAGAACAAAGCTGTTTGTGCGCCAAAGTCAAAAAACCCCGTATCTGTAATAATATTTTAGATAATACCCAAAGGGTTTTTTGGGGACCTTTCAATTCACCTGCGGTGATAAAAAAATTGCTGTATTCACATTTAAGTGAAGGTCCTCAAGAACAAAGCTGTTGTGCGCCAAAGTAAAAAAAAACACGTATCTGTAATGTATTGGATAATAAAAGGTATTTTTTGGCCCTATCAATTCACCTGGGGTTTAACACACAATTGTTGATTCAAATTTAACTGCAAAGTGATCTATCAAAAAAAGCGGGCCCGGGCCCCCAAAGTAAAAAAAACACGTTCTGAAATGTATTTGGATAATGAAGGTATATTTGGCCCCTTTTCAATTCCCCTGTGGTGATACAAAATTGCTGTATTCACATTTAAGTGGGTCCCTCAATGAACAAACTGTAGTGCCCCAAAGTCAAAAAACACGTATCTGTAATGTATTGGAAAAAAAGGTATTTTTTGGCACCTATCAATTCCCCTGTGGTGACTAAAAAAATTGCAGTTTCAATTAGTGCAGGGCCCAATAACAAAGCAGTAGTGCCCCAAAGAAAAAAAAAACACGTATCTGAAATTTATTCGGAAAATAAAAGGGTTTTTTTTGGCACCTATCAACCTGTGCTGATAAAAAAATTGCTGGTTCAAATTTTAACTCCCAAGGTGGATTTTTAAAAAAAGGTAGAATGGGGAAAAATTTGAAAATGAAAACCTATTGAAATGTATATGAAAATTTAAGTGGGTTTTGCAACTAAAAAGAGCCTGCATTTACTAGAAAAGATGTGTACCCAATATAAGTTTAGGCTGCCCCCAAAAATTTCCCGGAAAATTTTAATAGGAAAAAAAAGAAAAATATAAAGTATTGCAGTGCAATGTCTACACTAAATCTGGGAACATTTCCGTTTTTTAGAGAGCTTTTCTGTGTTCGCCCGCGGCACATATTCCCCCCACTCCCCACCGTCGCACCCCGTGGACTTTACAGTCAGGTAGAGCTCTTTGAAATTCTTCTACCTTAGACTACTGTCCAATCTTCCAATCTCTAGTTAACTAAGTTGTGTATAGGATCTAGTAACAGTAGAGGCTGTTCTCTGTGAAAGAGAAATTAGAATAATTTCGCTGGAGCTGTTTGGACAAAGCAGAGCGCACGTACCTAATGCTATGAGACGCTGAGGAGACACTGAGGCTGAACAGGAAGGGTTGTTCTATGTAAAACAAGGTCATGTGATTTTTCCAGCCAATCGCAACTAGTGTTGAGCGATTACGTTGGCTATCGACATCGGGCGATAGTCGATAGTCGGCCACCATCGATAAGAGTTTTACAATAGCGATAGTCGATCACTCTGATGACAGTAAGTCGCATATGGAGAGCAAAAACACCCCTTCATTCTTACACCCAAACAGGGCTGGAGAAGCTGGAATTAAATCAGCCCACAAACAGTCAAATGGATACCTGAATCCATCATTAGGCACAACACTTAGGCTTATAAAAGCTCACAGAAATAAATAGGTCCACACCACATTCACTATCCCTGTATTGTACCACAGCATGACCCTGTAAACCCTGCATCACCCACAAATTAAAGTGCAGAACTGCAGTATTATTTGAAACCATCATTTTACTTGGAAATGGACAGATTCGCACTATGCCCTGTCTGGAACGCAGCATGACTAAAAACCTGAATGACCCATACAGATTAAAAAGTGGCCGGAAGAAGGTCAGGTCCTTGAACCATTTACATTTTAGTTGAACTGGACATTGACAAACCGCTTGTCCTGGAAAGCCGCAAGCATGACCCATCCTCTGAAACCTGTTCTGGACCACAGATTAAAAGTGCAGAAAAAGGAGTCTTTCAAACCACCATTTTAGTTGAAACTGTGACATTGGTCTATACTGTCTGTGACCGCAGTATGGACCATTAAACTGTCTGACCCGCCCAGGATTAAAAGATGGGGATGAGGGCATGGATGAGAAAACTCCGGAAAAAGAGTCTTTCATCCACCTTTTTAGTTTGTAACTGGACGATTGAGCATTATTACCTGTCCTTGTGCCACGAGCTATGACCCAGGGTGCGGGTGTGTTGGAGCCAGGGCTTGCATCCGTCAACCTATTGAACACGAGGTTAACATGCGCTGTTGGACGCGCGTGGTAGCAACGTAAACTGTCGTGCTGACGCAGAAATGCGGTAGAAGCGGAAGTGTAGAGAAACTTCAGCCTTCGTCAGTACGACAGTCAAGACCTGTGGTATGCCTGCTTCCCCTCGTATGAGTGACGAGTGAAACGTGCAATGGAGATTCACTTGGAAATTATGTAGTTAAACGCTCCCTGTTAGACCACAGGTGCCCTTTTATTGGCATTCTTTTTCTCCATTTAGTTACTCAACATGCCTGGATGGAAATGGTTCGTCTGTACTTTGTTCTGTCCGTGCTCCATACTCCATGTTCCTCTGAATAAAACCTACTATCTGGTCAGCTTTCCTGTACCTCCCTTGTACAATTCAGGAGGAATTTTTTTTAACAGCTATTTTTAACCCCCTCCGCCCCACGACCCCCCCCCCCCGCCTCCTCTCCCTTTGTAGTTTAATCTAGGAAAACACATTTTAAAATAGGTTGGGATTCCCCACCTTGTCTTTGTTCTCTTTTTTTGAATTATATTAAAATGGTTGTTCAATACAGGGATTGTTCGCTATTGTTAAATATCTTGTCATAAAACAAGTCAGTGATTGCATATGTGTCTTTAACAGTGTCCTTACTCATCTGTTGTCTGACAGGCACCATCACCCTTGAGCTCACATCTTGACAAATTGTGAAGAATGACAAATGTCTGTTAGAAAACGCAACGTTTTTTAAGTTATAGGACCTGTAGTATAGCTGCGATTGTGCACAGCAAAATGCCCCCAAAAAATTCAAAGTAACATGACCCATGAGCACTTTTGGGACAATGTGAAGAACAAATGTCTATTAGGAAACAACACAATTTTTTTTAGAATGGACCTGTAGTTACTTGCTGCATTCAACGCAGCATGACCCAAAAAAATTACAAAATTACTTCTCAGCCATGTTAAAAATTGTTGAGGGGAGAAATGCACTTAAAGCAATTTCTTGTTCAATTATAGGACCATGGATAAAATCTATCTATCTCACAGTCACCTTACCCCCCACAACCATTAATAAAATATGAGCCTTCTCAGCCCACCTGTAAAACAATTGTGGAGCCCAACATGACCCCCCCACAAAACCCACCTACAATGCGAAAATTCTAATAGATAAAGTGAGTTAAATGAATATGGTTTTGTCGATGAACTTGGTGTCTTTTACAGTCTCCTCACAGCAAAACAGGCAAAAATGAGACTGTGGGGAAACTGAGAATAAAGTATTTCGCAGTAGAAGTATGATCATTTTAAAAATAAGTTTTTTCTGTAGAGGACCATTTCTCGTTTGGGAGAGGATGTGAAGTTATTAGACCAGCAATAATCGTGACATCGCGGCAATGGGGCCACACCAGTCATCAGAGATCCATGCCATGATCATCTTGATTGAAAGTCAAAAACGATCACATTATCTGTGGAAAAAGCTGGGCTGAGTTTGTCGTAATGACTCCTTTTCCGGCTGTGTCTGAAGTTTGCTGGTTCCGCTTCAGATATGGACGCTGGCTGTCTGGGAGGACAGCACCTATGGCGTGGCGAGCCAGCTAGGCCATTCGTCCTTTTTGGATCCCGAGTCGTAATGGGTCCGGATCAACATTTAAATACATCGGAGTTGTTTTAGACGCACGTACGTCGTGCGACCTTGTGTTTCAGTTAAGCTGGTCTCTGGGTGTTGTATGTGTGCCTGCATTGCATACGTTGTGTGAGGTGTGTAAATAAAGATTGCCAGAGGTCACCCATAGGCTTCTGCCTCCTTGCCTGCTGTCTGTGCTGCTGCTTCGGCTACTTGGCACTCTTACTGCTGTCACGTCGCTGGCGTCGTGTTCCAGCGTGACATTTGAAGAACAGTGATGAGCAGAGTGCCAACAGAGTCTCAGTTGATCATATTCAGTAAGGTCCAATTTCCTGCATTTTACTCTCCTATTTGGGTGGGTGGAAGGAAAGTGCTGCGTTTTTTGTTTTTGTATCGGCCCGGATTCAGGAGGGTGGCCCACCCTGTCAGTAAACTGTTGTTCATTTTTGATGGCCTTAATGCGAGTAGGATCATGTGAGGGAAAATGGCAAAATCCAAGCACTCATGTGAGGAGGATGGAGCCTTGATTTCTCAAGGCCTCTGGGTCGAGGGGTCACTAGTCAAACTGATCTTGCCTCTATCTTCACCTCCCTCCGCCCTCAGAATCGCGGGCCACCCTCTTCCAAACGGCAGGGAGCGTCATGGTAACACTCGGTGGTTAGGATACCCTCCTCCTCCCTCCTCCGCCGCTTCCTCCGGCACAGCTTCAACACCAGCCCTGGTGTGTTGCCTGAGATAGATCACCCTGAGAGCTGATGCGCCACCTTGCACTAGCCTCTGGACCCCGAACCCTGCCTATGAAGACCGATGAAATTGTGAAAACTGTCGGGCCTTGTTGGATTTGATCGGAGGAGTAAAGGCTCGTGTCCCCGTCCTTGTGTCCATTCTCCCTCCCTCCCCCGTCGCCCAGGCGGGAACTGTGTTTCAGGAGTGTCCAACGACTCGTTGTGTGACAAACGATCACCACAATGCTCTGTGTGTGACAAGGGCATTGTGTGCACTCTGAACATTTGGTGGCTGTCTTCAAAAACTGGCAAGGGAATGGGTGCAGAGCTACTTTCACCTGCCTCCATCTTGGTGCTCAAACCAACCGCCGGAAGGGTCCGCCACCGTTGCTTGTCAGGCATGTGTCACTTCGTACTGCTAATTGGCATTGCGCTGCGCCACATGTCGCTGGAACATGTGGAGGGTGGAATTCAGCGTGTTTACACCCGTCAACAATGAGAAGGTTGACGGGGAGGCCGAACTGACGCTGCACCGCAGGCCAGGCGGGAGAAGGCAGGGTGCGAAAATGGCGGGAAGTGCGAAGACTCAGACCTCGAGCCTTTTGTCAGCATGCAGTCCAGACCCGGTAGCTCTTTGAAATTCTGGACGACCAGGTCATGACAGTGTTTGCCAGCAAGGGGATGTGTGCTCCAAGTCCTACCCGTTCTTTAAGGACTGGCCAGGCAGATATCGGCCCGTGACGATCCCACCTTGTCCTTGGGCATCAAGGTTTTTGTTTCACCAAGGCAGCGCTCCGGTCTCTGTTGCGGAGAGCCGTCCACAGCCTCTCTGACTGTGTGTAGGACGGTCTCCATCAGTGAGCAGATTAATTTCATATAACGGCTGGTTTCTCTGGGGCACGAGATGCACCAGAAGGACCGTTGGTGAAAGAAGCATGCACCATCCCTGCGGTATTGAAGAGCTGCTGGGGTGCGACGAGCCTGAGAGGCCACCGTTTGCCCAGAGTCATCCACCCAGCTACATCCCAGTGAGCTGTCACAGAGATATCAGCGGCCCTTGGTCCGGGCTTACTGTCCATGTGTCGGTGCGTCAGATGACTTTTCCCGCCACAGATGCAGACAACGCTCGCTTGAATTTTAGAGACACGTGCATGCCAGGCGGCAACCACCAGAGAGAACGGGCTTTTCTGGCAAAAGAAACGGCTGCTCGGCATCTGGTATTGGGGGCAGGCAAGGGCCATGACGTGGCAGAACCCCAATTCTGTGGTCCACCAGACAGTAAAGGTCAACATTTCCAAGGCCAAAAGCTGCAATGCCGGACATTCGAGGCTTTTGGCTTTGGGATGGTTTGGGTTGTGAAGTGGTTTCTTTCTGTCCCAATACTGGAAGACAGAAGGCTGGATGCTAGACTGACCGTGATCATTAATGGGCGCTGCAGGTCGTCAAATGGCGGAAGGAGAAGGGGTTCTAGGATGGGTCTCTGGTCGGTGCCTGGTGGGTTTTTTTCTAAACCTTCGGGGCGGGGGGGGGGGGGGGGGGGGAACCGGTGGAGGCTGAATGCGTGACGGTGATCCCTGATCTGACTCTGAGGAGTCATGGGCAGCTGGAACGCATTGGTGGTGGGCGGAGGGATGGCGGAGACCAGAGGGTGTGGACAGTGGTGGAGGCCCCGGCGTCGGTCTGGCTTTTTTGGCCAGTATTGCTCTGCCATTTCAACTCATGGCATTCGTCTGCCATGTGACTAGAACATGTTGGTGGTTGTTAACCACTAAGGTTCTTGCCTCTCACTTATGCGTAAACGGCAATCGGCATGGCATATGGGACATCGCTGGGTTGAATCAGAGCGTTGATCAATGAGAAGCCAGCTTGAGCGGTCCGGATCCTTTTTGAGGCGATAAACGCGAGGATCGGGGTTTGCGGCTCTGTCCTTGACTGCCGGAAACTATCAGCGGACTTGCTGCGACCGCCCTCTCCCTTTTTAGGCGGGAACCGTATTGACACTATCCCCATCGTCTCCTCCTCGGTCAGTGATGAGCGCTCGCAAGCAAGATTCTGCTGAAAAGACCACGTTGGGGATTCCGCTCAATGTCAGTCGATCATAATCCAACCAAAACACATGGTGACTTCGTCTGTCTGGACATTCTGCATCCTGGAGATGCGGGCTACAAGCAAACCGGGGACGCAAGGCATTGCCGACCGCCCCTGGATTTTTTGCTCGATTTGTTGGACCGGCTTCCCTTCACCTCTTCTGATGGGCATCGTAACTGGGCGGTCAGAGCCGGTCTAAATCATTCCTCTTGATCTTGGTTTAACATGCCTGTCTGGACCCAAAAAAAAAAAAATGACCCACATTTTGTCCATCAAAGAGGGTCCGCGACAATGGATTATGCCCACAGTGGTGGCGGTACACTGAGTTGAATTTGGGCGTGCATCCATGTTGGACAGGATAATGCTGGTGATGCTGTGATGACGACATTTTGTGGGCAGTAGAGACTGGGGAGGGAGGTAATCGAGAGAGGTAAGACTGCTGGATGCAGGTTGCGCAATTAACCACTGAAGGACAGGTGATTGGCGACGCTGATCGTTATGAGAGTTAAACAAGGGCCCCTGATACCCAGCGGATGACAGGCTGGTACGGGTCCTTGCGGAGATGAGTATCCGCTGGCATGCGTGTTTGTTGCCAGCGCTGGTGAAGGAGCAACTTCTTCTCGTAACCTCTAACCTCCATTGTCCTACCCCCCTCTTGCTCGGCTTACACCTGAATTCTTACGCTCCATGTTCAGAATATATACAAAATTTGAGAAGGTATGGAAAGAGTTTTGGAAAAGTTCTTTAGTAAAGACGGCAAAACACAGCTATTTCAAATCCCCTGTCAAGTATGTCAAAACAAATATTGCTGGATTCAAATATAACACGCCAAGTAGAATCTATCAAGTCAACAAAGCTGGCCGTTGCCAAATGTGAAGAAAAAAACCACATAGTTCTGAATGTATTCGGATATAAATGGTATTTTTTGGCACCTATCATTCACCTGTGGTAACTACACAAATGCTGGATTTCAAAATTTACTGCAAGTGGCTGTCTCATCAACAAATTGGACTGGGGCAAAGTGCAAAAATACACGTATCTGTAATGTATTCGGATATAAAAGGAATTTTTTGGCACCTATCATATTCAACCTGTGGTGACTACAAATTGCTGTTGTCAAATTTAATGTGCTCAAAGTAGATCTGATCAACAAATCTGGACTGGGCAAAGTGCGCAAAAAAACACGTATCTGGTAATGTATTCGGATAATAAAAGGTTTTTTTGCGTCCTAATCAAATAACCTGTGCTTTCGTGACTGCAAAACTGCTGTATTGTGAATAATTTAGAACTGCAGAACGTGAGATATTCAACAAAGCTGGCCTGCGCCAAACTGTCAAAAAACCACGTATCTGTAATGTATTGGATAATAAAGGTATGTGTTTTAGGCACCTTATTAATTCCACCTGTGGTAACTACACAATTGCTGGATTCAAATTTAACTGTGAAGGTGGCTCTTATCACAAATCTGGGTGCCTGGGTAACAGTTGCAAAAAACGCACGGTATCTGTAATGTTTTCGGATAATAACAAGGTATTTTTTTGGCACCTATCAATTCCACCTGTGTGGTGAATAAAAAAATTGGCATGAGTATTCACATATTTAAGTGCAAGGTGCCTCAATGAACAAAGCTGGGGCCAACATAAGTCAATATAAAAAAAGTATCTGTAATGTACTTGGGGTAATAAAAGGGTGATTTTTTGGCACCTTATGCAATTCACCTGTGGTAACTACACATTGCTGGATGTCAAATTTAAACTGAAACTGGTTGCTCATCAACAAAATAGGACTAGGCTAAAGAAAGTGCAAAGATAAAAAACACGTATTGTAATGTATGTCGGATAATAAAAGGTATTTTTTGGCACCTATCAATTCACCTGTGGTGACTAAAAAAATTGCGAGTATTCACATTAAGTGCAAGGTGCCTCAATGTGAACAAAGCTAGTGTGCACAAAATGTCAACAAAATAACGAATCTGTAATGTATTCGGATAATAAAAGGTATTTTTTGGCACCTATCAATTTTACAATCCTGTGGTAACTAGACACAATTTGTTGGATTCAAATTTAACTGCAAGGGTGGCCTCTCTCAACAAATCTGGGAACTGGGCTAGAAGTTGCAAAAAAAAAAAACCACGTATATGTATTGTAATTCGGACTAATAAGAGGTATTTTTTGGCACCTTGTCAATTCACCTGTGGTGCATAAAAAATTGCAGTATTCACGTTTAAGGTGCAGTGCGCTCAATGAAACAAATAGGCTGTAGTTGACGCAGAAGTGCTAAAAAAACACGTATCAGAAATTTATTCGGATATTACAATGGAATCGTCTTTTAGGCAAACTATCAACCAGTGCTGTATCCTTGGCTGATTCTAATTGTAAGTACAATAGTGGATATATCAACAAAATGAATGGCAAAATGAAATGAAACCCTATCTGAAATGTACACTGATAAATAAAAGTGGACGTTTTGCACACTAATCGCAAGAGACCTTGCAGTGTTGACTAGAAAAGCTCTGTTGTATCCTATAAGTTCAGATGCCAATAATCCAGGAAATATTTCAATAAAAAGTATGTTAATAATAAAGTACTTGCAATGTCTTACACTAAGTCTTGGTGACTTTATCCAGAATTCTTTATAGAGCGCTTGTCGATTTGTTATAATACAAGATATTTTTTGCCCTTTCAAATTTCACCTGTGGTGGGACTATAAATTGCTGGATGTCAAATGTTTAAGTGCAAGGTCGGATATATCATTCGTAAAAGTGGAATGGCAATTCGAAATGAAACTATCTGAGAAATGTATACTGATAATAAAAGTGGAGTTTTGCATCTAACAAAGAGACTGCACGTTACTAGAAATGATGTGTATCCTATAAGTTCAGGTCTGCCCATGTATCCGGGAAATATTTCAATAGAAAACTGTTAATGAATAAAAGCTTATTGGAGCAATGATCTAACACTAAGTCTTGGTGTAGAACTTTAATCCAGTATTCTTTATAGAGCTGGTCTGTGTTAGCCCTGGGGCCCCCCGCCGCTCACCTCCGTGACTTTACTGCGAGTAGATGGCTCCTTTAAAACTCTTACCTAACTTATATAAAATCTTTCAATCTCCTAATCTAAACCTAAATTGAAGGATCACAGCTAATAGTATATGTTTCTCTGTGCAGTAATATAATAATTTCGATGAGCTTTTTGGGACACATGCACAGCGCAGTCCTTCGTGCCTGAGACGCTGAGAGACACTGAGCTGCTGAACAGGAAACGCCTGTGTTCTTGTAAAACGAGGTCATGTGATATTTCAGCAATCGCAACCATCAGTATATCCCAGTATGACATTCGACCACAACATCTCACCCTGCTCTATTCTGTTAATATGATTTGTGGCCGCTCAAAATTACAGGAAAGCGCCGAAAAAAGGCGCGATCTTAATAGATGAAGCACAGAGTTTAACCTAATTTTGCTGATCCATAAAAAATCGGATCAGATCACATTAAAGAAAAACGTCTGTTTGTGTGCCGATTTTCAACTTGTCGAATAATTAATCGCTCAACACTAGTATTGACCAAAACAATGAAAAAAGGTGGGACAGTTCAAAAATACGCAGTAAAAAAGTCAGAAAATGTGCTGAATTGGTTTGAGACAGGGACGGCAGATATGACATCCACCAATCGTATGTAGTGTGTCTATTTTGAGTGGGAGCAAGAAGGTGACGCAATAGAAGGGGCCCTAAAAGTTATTACTGTCAATGGTGAAATTTCATAGTAATGTGATGGTTGGGCGAAAGATACGGACCTCGTCTGGCTTAGCCAATAGCGGGTGAGCTACTTATCTAATGAAGTTCTATGGGAAAAGAAATTGCAGAGCGAGCCTCTGTTTGTGATTGGCCTCAGTTAAAAGAGGGCGCGGATTATTTGGGCCAATGGGAGACGCGAGCGAACGCTCTTATGGGTTTTCTAATGCAATCTGATAAATAAAACTGGTACATGGCAGAAATCAAATGAAATGACTCACGAAGTTTGTACCGATGTGTATATAAAATGAACAATAATATGGGTCACGTGGTAACGAAAATAAAACAAGGGAAAAATGAATTCAAATGAGTTCATTTTTATTTCTTTATTTTCGTTGTATTAGGCAATGATTCAATAATATGGGGAAATGAATAAAAACAAATAAAAATTAAATTCATTGAATTCATTTTTTATTTGTTTATTTTTGATTTACCCCCCATATTATTGTTCATTTTAAATACAGATCGGTACCAGCTTCATGAGTGTTATCATTTTGATTACTTGCCATGTACAGTTTTTAGTTACAGATTGCATTAGAAAACCATAAGAGGGTCGGCGTCTCGCTCTACCATTGTGCCCAAATTATCGCGCCTCTTTTAACTTAGCAATCGCAACAAACAGTATGCTCGCTTCTAAGTTCTTTTCCCCCATAGAACTCTGTGTGAGATAAGTAGCTCAACCCGATGATTGTAAGCAGGACCGCGGAGCCATCTTCCCCAACCGAAATCACAGAGTTACTAGGAAGATTTCCTTAGACTGTATACTTTTAGGGCGCCCTCCTTTTAATCATGCCTTTCTGTTCCCACTAAAAATAGACACCCACTACATTATTGATTGGTTGGATTCAATCTGCTGTTGGTCTCAACCAATCAGCTCTTTTCTGCCTTTTTTACTGTATGTTTGAACTGTCCGCCTTTTCATGTGTGATTGTCACATACTTCTCCATAGGATTTTAATGTTTCACTGTCGTTTTCCTATTCTGATTGGTTGTTTTTTGCTGACCAATGAGGAAAGAGCTTTCAAGAATTTGAATTACTGTATTCCCAGCAATTTTCAATATGCAAATTCCTGATTGTAGCGCACGAGTCAGCGCGAGAAACGAGTTGTTAGTGATTTTATTTTATTATGTTTATAGAAGGTTTTTAGCTCATTTAAAGAGATATGTTTTAGACTTTATAAAACAATTTATTAATAAATACTCAATGCGCACGGAGCTGAGATTTCAGTTGCCCCCATCTCTCCGTAGACTACAATGGGAAAAAGTAGCACGGCGCTTTGATTGGCCGGAATAAGCCCAAGCCCCAGCTAGTTCAACCAATCAGCTCTTTTCTCCTTTTTACTGTATTTTTGAACAGTCCCGCCTTTTCAATGTGATTGGTCACATAACCTTTCCATAGGTTATAAATGGTTCACTGTCGCTCTTATTCTGATTGGCTCGGTTTATGAAGACCAATGAGAAGAGCTTTAAGAATTTGTGAATTACGGTATTTCCACCGGGCAATTTCAATATCCAAATTACCTTATGTTGCGCCGTCTTGATTTTGTTTGTGATTGATTTTTTACTAAATGTAATATTTTTTTAGAAGGTTTTAGCTCTTTTTCAGATAATGTTTTACACGTGATAAAAACGTTTTTTTTAATAATACTCCATTCCTCACGGAGCTGAGAGCTGAGATTTATTTCTTGAGCAATCTTATATTTTTTCCCTTTAATTTTAAATGATACACTTTTTCATACATATTAATTCGTCTTTTTAGTGGACAGCTTTGAATTTTTCAACTTTATTCATCATTCATTTGAAAAGACACTCTTTTTCTTATCACTAAAATGTTATAGATTTATGCTGTTTTCCAGCTGTCTCGAATCGTACATTACATGCTAAGGGCGCAGTCCCTTCTGCGCCTAAGTCACCGCCAATGCGAGCTTACACACTGGCGAGGCGCAGGGAAAAGTTTTCACCACAAGTATGAGCGCACCCCCTAGGGCGGCGGAATCTTTGGGGCGAGTCCCGCACTATGCAATAAGTCCCGAACTGAGCCTCACACACTGGCGAGGCGCGGTTGGACTGTACATCTTGGGCATGTATGAGAGCACCTTGGGCGCCCGACATACATGAGGCGCAGCTTTTCACGTTCTGAGCGACTCGAAAACGTTTTGCGCTCGCCGCGGCGAATGATTCCATACATGTCGCCATAAGTTTTTTACATACACTGTGGGATGTATTTTTATCGCACACCTGAAAACACAATACTTATGTTGTGTTACAATCATGGGTGAAAGTCCTAAAGAAATCAGCAAATCAATTTCTCCTGCTGTTGTGCAAATGGGACAGACAACAGGTAGAAATGATAGACAATTATCAAGACAACTGCTACAATGGAGTGGCTCTGCAAGTGGTGACCACTATAACCGCCAATCAAAGAGCCAGGACCAAATAACAAAAAATAAACCCACCACACAAGTAAATGATAACAAAATACTACAACACAACAAAACTTGACATATACCAATAAAACATAAATATTTCTTTATTGAAAGTAAAGTAACACAAATACCAAAAATAAACAATAGCGGGTGCAAAAAGTGCGAAAGTGCTTCAGGTAAGGTATATCCCAAATCAAAATAATCAATCAAAAAAGAGGGATGAATATAACGGTTTTACACATGGGTTTAGGAGTGATATATTGATATAAATTCAACTATTACCCCAAGTCAATAACTCGGGGCTAACATTATATTAATACATATATAATCAAAACCAATGGTGTGTATAATGTAACATTCAAAATAAAGACATAATAATGGGATAATACAGACAAAATCGCACGCTGAATAACCTAACACACGTTTCGCAGGAATGCTTCGTCACCCCTATATTTTGACCAAAACACCTCACAGAAACCTTGATAAAAAGTGATCAAGCATCATATGGACCCCATAATGGTACTAGTATTAGTGTCAGCTCATTCTGCAAAAAACAAGCCCCTAATCAGCCACATATACAGAAAAATAAAAAATGTATGGCTATCAGACTATGGAAATATTTTATAAATGCATTTTTACTGTGTAAAATTAATAAAACATACAAAACTATATAAAATTTATATCATTGCAATTGTACCGACCTGCATAATAAAGTTATCCTGTCGTTTATATCACATGTGAACACTGTAAAGTTGAAGCCCAAAAAACTGGGATTGAACTGTATTTTTACCCCTATATTCATTGCTCAATTCTAAAAAAGTGTTGAATACATGTTTACCAAAAATGCAAAATACACCCTTAGATGAAATCCATGAGGTGTGCTGCGTCCAAAATGGGGTGACTTCTGGAAGGTTTCTCCTGTTCTTGTACTATTAGGGCTTGTAAATGTTACATGGCACCCACCAAATCTGAGTTCCAAAAGCTAAATAGCACTCCCTTCCTTGTATGCCCTGCCATGCTCCCAAAAAGCAGTTTACACCCAAATAGAAGGTATTACCAAACTTGGAAGATATTGCATAATTTTTTTCATTTTCACAGCCTAACGCTAAAAAAATGTGTAAACACCCCTGGGGTCAATATACTCACTAAACCCCTGGATATATTTCTTAAAGGGTGTAATTTCCAAGATGGGGTCTTTTTATGGGTGTTTATTAAGTTTTAGCACCTTAGGATGTCCGCTAACCTGTAATGGTGTCTAAAGAAAATTGTAATGAAAATGAGACTGCAAAGTCAAATAGGTGTTTTTCCTTTTCTGAGGCTTGTGGTTGAACCAAATAGTGCACTAGGGTCACATATGTGATGTCTCTAAAGATGGAGGAATCAATGTTGAGTTGCATTTCCCCATTATCATCTACCATGTCCCAATGAATAAAAAAAAAATTGAAAATCTGCAAAAAAAAACTTCATTTCCTCTTTGCTTTAATTTCTGTGAAACACCTTATGGGTAATTAAACTTCCTAGAAACTGTTTTGAATATCATGAGGGGTGTGGTTTCTTATATGGAGTCATTTATGGTGGTATGTAACATGTAGGTCCCTCAAAGCCACATCAAAACTGGACTGGTCCCTATAATGCAAATTTTCTTGAAAATGTAAAAAAAAAATTCACAATATTTTGATATTTTTCGCAAATAAACAAGAATTGTATGGACCAAAATTTCATAAATCACAATGTGTCAAGAGAAAACAGTCTCTGAATAAAAAGTGCAAAAAAGTTATTTCCATATAAATTGACACAGACTTAAAAAAATGGGTTTCTGTCAGGAAAGTCAAAACCTGTGGTACGGGGTTAAAGCAAAATCATGGGGTATGGAGGAAAGTTCTGACCACTTGTTACAGGAGCTTATGCTTCTCAATGGTAGCTAACCACACCTTGTACGTCTGCTGAACCCCTGACCTTGAATTCCTGTTGCACTACCCATGTCTTAAAACACTACTTGGCATAAAGCCTTCTTTGTCTTCTTTGCTGTAACCTCCTCCTCATACTGAAAATAAACGGGATTGATTCTTGAGACAAAACTGTATGTTTTGTGTGTATTAATCTCACTAGCACATTATATTAATCACTACGAATCTCCACCTTAATACCAAGAAGAGCCTGTTGTGCTCACAGTCTATATAATTCTATAGTATCACACAAATGACATTTGATCTAACCTTTCTAACCATTCTAGCAACATTAGTGATAAGGGAAGGAATGTATATTGCTCTTTGATCTCCATGTGGATTTGAGGTGTACTTTCATACTAAGTCATTTTAGTGATATTCTTAATAAATGATAATTGCTTTTATGAATTGTTGATTCACTTATGGCTATATTTGTAATCTGTATGGTTAATTCAAAGTCTCTTTTGATGATGTGCCATGTTGTCGAAGAATTGCAACTTGAGGTTGATATTTTCCCCATATGACAAAAGAAATTCTTCTTACTACTCAGTGAAAGATAATAGATAATCTTAATGTAACTATGAATACATGGTAAAGATGTGATTTAAATTACATCTCGGGAGATATTTCCTGCCAAAGAGGCAAGCATTGATAGGAATGGTAGCTTCTTCAAAATGTCTCAAGTGTAGGGTTGAGGAAGCAGATTTGGTTCACTGACAATGTATAATCAAGCATTTATGGAAGAAGGTATATGATTATTTCCACAGGAAAATGGGTTTTACTTTTCAGTTAACAGCTAAATGGACCCTGTTTGCTATTCTTACAAAGGCAGATGTCCAGTCATTTCCTATCAAAAACTCTTTCTACTTATCTTATCACTGGTAGTGAAAAAAACCAAAATCACAATAATGGATACAATGTAGAGCGCCATTGATCACTTTTCTTTTAGGTAAATTAAATTGGGGTTTCAAATGAAATGGTTTCATCGAAAATTGCAGAACACCTTTTGGGAACCAAATAGAAATCACATGAGGAATATCTACAGTAATATTTGGTGTCTTGAGGTGTTTTTTTTTATTGTCTGAAATATGTCAAATATGATGGTGTGGACATGTTGATGGGTGTGTTTTAGAAATAGTCTCTAAACAGTTGTATAGGACCTCTTATGTTAATCAAAATTGCTTGTGCTCGAGTGAATCTCTTGGGTGCCTTCACTTTCACCCTAAATCTTATGAGGTAGATATATACTGCTTGAAGTTACTCCATGCCAGGAGACGGCTATTCGAGTTGAAGATACTCCATGCCAGGAGATCGCTAATCAATCGCAAGTGCTTAATGACTTTTACATTTTTCCAGCATATGGCTATGCATTTTATGGCTGTAAAGTTTGCACAATAAATTGGTGAAGATTTGCTGAAGTACCCTCAGGAGTGATTTATATATATAGAAATATACATGAAATTACATTTAACGTTTCTCTATAACAGTCTTATACATGTTTATGTCCCATTACAAGCACTAGTAACCATGTCTTCAGATAAAGTATGTAACGGCTGGAATCATGGATCCACTGGACCATGTGGTATAGGCCACGCCGGGGAGCAGAGTCTAAATGCATCCTGGTATTCACCAGAGCCCGCCGAAATGCGGGATGGACTGGCTGCGGTGGGATTGCATTAGGTCGCTACCCCTGACGTGACTTGCTTTCGGAGGCAGCCGAAGTGCAGCAAGGTACAAGACATAAGGTGAACTCGTAGTCCAGGAAAGGCAGGAAGGTCAGGACAGGCGGCGAAGGTTCGTGGTCGATAAATGTAAGCAGAAGGTTCGGTACACAGCAACACGGAACAAGGCTTCTAGGAACGCTTTCTCAATAGGCTTGACACATTAAAGATCCGGCAGGGAACAAAAGGAAAGGACGTGACCGGAATATATAGGGACAGCGCCCAGCATTTAACCAATTACCGTCGCGCTGGCTCTTTAAATTTATAGAGAGCAGGCGTGTGCGCTCTAAATAGGGGAAGTGCGTGCCCCGGCCAGCAGAGGTGTGCGGAAGAGCAGGAGTGCAGTCTGGTAAGTACAGTACTTTCGCAGCAGACTCCCGAGTGTGTCCGCGGCTCGACATGTGGGTCACAGCACCACTTGCCGGCCAAACGGGAGCATGGCTGCTCCCGCGGCTCCGAGTAAGAGCCACATGAGCACCTGTGACACAGTAGTTTAATGTCCACAGTAGCATTTTCTTTTTTGAAATGAAATTTTCTAAAGATATTTTGTTGTTTTCATATTTCAGATATTTTTTATAGCATAGATAAACTTTAATGGGGTAATAAAACAAAATCTCTACCTTTGCTTTCTTCATTTTACATAGTAGTAAAATAGAAAAAATGAGAGAATGCAAAATGTTTTTTTTTTGTCTTATAATTTACAAAAAGAATCTACATAGCACAAAATAAGTAAAAAATTGCAAAGTTAGAGGTAGGTGGAGTGTCCGTAAAATGGTTTCTAGGGCAAAAGCTCAAGGAAATGACCTCCAGAATGTACCTTATGCCACGCAGGAGGGGCAGTGGTATATTAGGGAGGTGAATAAGTGTCCAAAAAATCAATGTAGTAAAGAGGGATTTGGGTTTTTGGAGAGCTGGATTGACTTCTGTCTTGGCCACTGACTCTATGCTAGGGATGGGATGCACCTAAATAGGTAAGGTGCAACTGTATTGGGGGACAAAATGACCAGAAGGTTGAATGAGTATTTAAACTAGGGACTGTGGGAGAGGGGAAACTACACAAATAGTATGGAAGATAGTGAAGATAGAGAGCTGGAAATTAGTAATAAATCAGGGGTTGGAGTGGAGGAAAAGGGTGTAGTAATAGTTAATGAAGACAGGGTTAAAAAAATAAAACTCCTCTAAATATTTATTGCTGAAGAAAAATATAACATATTGGAGATAACTGAGACATGACTGTGTGAGAGCTATGACTGGATGGTTAACTTAGTTACAGGATCACAATTTATTTAGAAAAGAATATAAAAATTGGAAGGGGGAGGTGTATTTCTTTATTAAATCCTCATGTGAAGCCAACACTAAGCCAACACTATAGACTATAGACACAGGAAATAAACATGTGGAGTCATTATGGGTTGATATAAATAGTGGTAATAACAATAATAAAATTCTATTTGGGATCTGCTATAGGCCACCAAAAATAAACAGAACCCATACAGATGATGTACTCCTCAGACAGAGGTGGCTAATCATAATGAGGTTGTTATTAAGGGCGACTTCAAGTATGCGGACATAAATTGGGAAACTGTGGCTCTCATAAAGGAAACAGGTTTTCATCAATAACTAAAGATAGTTACCTTTCCCAACTGGTGCAGGAGCTGACTAGAGGCAAGGCTTTTTTGGATTTAGTATTGACTAACAGACCAGACAGAATCACAAAGGTTAAGGTTGGGGGAAACTAGGAAACAGTAACCACAATATATTCAATTTCCAAATATTCTTCAATAGAGCCATTTTGGTTGAGGAGCCATAGAGATGGGCGAATCGATTCTAACGAAGTGGAATTCGTTTAGCAATTTTCAGGAAAACTTCGGGTTCGGAGACGAAGTCGAACTTTGGTGGTAACTTCGGGTGAACGAAGTGTGCTTTTGATTGATAGTAAAATGGCTGCGCCTCGCACATAGGGGCCGTTACCATGGGGCAAAGCACTATCTGGAGGAAGAAGGGCATAGCCTGCTTTGTCATGTGCAGAGATGAGCCAATCAGAGACCTTGCCCTCCAGGCGGGATTTCTGTGACGTACGCACTATATATGACGAGTAGCGCCATTGGGAAGCTCACATCATTTTTTTTCCTTTTGTTCTCACTGTATGAAGGAGTGGGTGCTGCTGCGGGTTGATAGCGATTTCTGAAGAAATGTTTTTACACAGCGATTTTTCTTTTGCATGGGGTGTCTCTGCTCGTCTAAGAGGACTGTTCTCGTACTGATGGTTCTATTTCTGATTTTTTTGAGGTATTGGATGTCTGAGAATCCAGTCGTGGCGTTCCACTGCATGCTGCATATACACTCCACTATCCAAGTGGGATCTTTAAGCCAGTTCTGTTGTGTATTCTTTTAGGAAACAGCGTTTTTACAATACACAATACACCACTTTCATTTTTGGCTGCTCAATTTATTGCGCAATTTACATGCCCAGGGTTATTAAGCGTTGTTTTGCTGGCGTGCTGACAAAATAATGACCGTCTTTTTCATACGCCAAATAATATTTTTTTTTTTTGGTAGCCTAATTCACAAGCACAAAGTTAATTACAATTTTATCTCTTGTTGTGCTGGCGTAGAAAATAACCATTGTAAACGCTACAAAAGTTACTATGTTTGTGGTGGCTCAATTCTATGCGCAATTTACATCCAGGGGTTAATTAAAGCCGTTGTTTTGCTGGTGTCCTGACAAGAAAATTAAAACCGTCATTTTTCAACGCCAAATATATATATTTTTTTTGGTAGCCTAATTCACAAGCAAGGTTAAGTACATTTTATCTTTGTTGTGTCGTAGAAATCAGAAACTGTCACCATTGTCACACCGCTACAAAGTACATAGTTTGTGGGGTGTGGCTCAATTCTATTGCGCAATTTACATCCCAGGGGTTTAATTTAGCGGTTGTTTTGCTGGTGTGCTGACAAAATAAACCAGTTTTTTCAACGCCAAATATATATATTATTTGTTTTTGGTAAGCCTAATTAGCACAGCATAGGTTAATTACAATTTTATACTCTTGTTGTGTGGCGTTAGAAAATACGCCCATCTAACCGCTACAAAGGTACTAGTTTTGGTGGTGGGCTCAATTTCTTATTGCGCAAATTTTAATCCAGGGGTTAATTAGCGTTGTTTTGCTGTGTGCTGACAAAAATAAACCGTCTTTTTTCAACGCAAATATATATATTTTTTTTGGTAAGCACATAATTCACAAGCAAAAGGTTAATTTACATTTTATCTCTGTTGTGTGGCGATAGAAAGATTACACCATTGTAGAACACGCTACAAAGCTATAGTTTGTGGTGGCTCAATTCTATGCGCAATTTACATTCCAGGGTTATTGTAAGCGTTGTTTTTGGCTGGTCGTGTGCTGACAAAATAAACCGTCTTTTTCTAACGCCCAAATATATATATTTTTTTTTGGTAGCTAATTCACAGAAGCGCAAAGGTTTAATTATACCAATTTTATCTCTTGTTGTTCTGTGGGTAGAAAATACGCCATTGTAACACGATACAAACTATAGTTTGTTGGTGGCTACAATTCTATTGCGCAATTTACATCCAAGGGGTCATTGAAGCGTTGTTTTGCTGCGTGTGCGACAAAATAAGACCGTTCTTTTTCACACGAGAATATATACATTTTTCTTGTCACGCATTAATTCCACAAGCGAAGGTTAATTTAGCTGTTTGTGGCTCTTTTTACATTTAGTAAAACACACAGTGTTGTAACGACAATACAAGTAAATTTTTCCTGGCCATTTGTGCGAGCGCAATTTATATCCAAGGTTACCAAGCTTGATACTGGGTTCATTTGGACGTAAAAAACAGGGTGTATATTTATCATCTATACAGATAGCTTCATCAAACAGTGTCTGTACATTTTAGAAAACAAAACAGTATGTCAAGAAGAGAGGTGGCAGGGCTCTGCAACTGCGAGTGGCAGTGCACACTCAAACATTTCGAAACGGGCCCAGGTCGCAGCACCAGCAAACTGGGGACGTCGCAGCAGGGGTCACTCGGTGAGGGCCACAACTGCCGCTGTCATCTAGCGGGCGTGTGTTGTTCAGAACCGCAAGGGTTCTTGATGGGTTGACTAGGTCATCCTTCTTCCACACAGATGCATTGAAAAACCACCCAGCCAGAGTCGGTGGGAACCTCAGACACAAACACTTAGTTGGCATCGGCCCGGAGCGGGGGTCAGCGGCCCTCACTGCCTCAGCCCGGCCTCTGTCCATCAGTTCCCTCAGCCAGGGATCTATCTATGTGGTCTTGGGCTCAGCGCCTGCTATGAGCGAGGATGAACAATTTAGGAGGGAAGTCAGCAGTACTTGGGCGCGAAGAAATGGGGCAATAATCCACAGCTTCTTGCAGTAGGCTGTCAAAGTATAGCTGTGGGAGTGGCATGGGAGGTCATTGGTGAGAGGTCAGCTCGTATTACCAAAGACCGTGTAGAGCGACAGTAGTGACGATGAAATCACAAATAGATGATGATGTAGCCCGAACCGCACTTGGGAGCCGGTGAAGCAAGGGCTCATCATCGTCAGGAGGAAGAGGGCGCGTCAGCTTGCGCGTCAGGCAGCGGCGCAAGCAGCAAGTGGGTTGTGTGCCGTGAGTAGCAGGGAAGCAGCAGGGTGAGGTCGGGCGCCAAGCGGCCTCGGGGTAGACAACCCGCTTCGCAGGTCCAGACAGGTGTGCGCACAGGGGCTTACACAGCGAAGCTGGCTGCGGCAGAGTAGTCACTTCAGTGCGGAGCCGTTGGCGTAAAATCAGCCTTACTCGGCCGGTGTGGCAGTTCTTTGCTAAGACACCCGGAGGTGCGGTATATGGGTGTATGTAGAATCTGTGGGCAGTAAGTGAAGCGTGGCCGGGGAGCTAACGTTGGCACAACGCCCTGCGTCTCAACACATGAGCGTCCACCCATCTCGGTGGCTGGGGAGGAAAGTGCTTCAGATTGGTTGGTCCATCCTCGCCGCTTGCTGTCGCAGCAGCAGCGCGCGGCCAGTGCACGCATTGCCATTTAAGCCAGTCAAGGCTTCCAACCCTCTTCGCACTGAATAAGGCAGGCTGTTTCTCTTTGACATCCTCTCCGGTCAGTGACTCTGTCCTCGCTACTCATGGCGCTAGACAGTCGTTCAGAGAGGGCGGATTGCAAAGAGACAACAGTAAGTGGTCCAACCATCCTAAGGTGCAGCAGGCTGACGTGCTCCTGTCCAAGTTGTGGTCTGCACAGTTCCTCCCTTTCCAAATGGTGGACTCTGCACCATTCAGAGAACAATGGAATTTGAGCGAGCCCAGACGATGGAGAGTTCCACAGCCGTAATTTCTTTTCCAAAAAAGGCAGAAGGAGTACCGAGCACTTCATAACATTGTAGAAACAGAATGTGGGTCAGTCCCTTGAGGCTTATCGGTTTGTTCCAAGGTACACGGCTGCGCGGAAGTCTGGAGCTGTAGTACTACGGTCAGGGCCAGTACATGTCCTTTAGGCACCCATGGGTGATAAAATGTGCTTCACTGCCCAGCACACCAACAACTTGGAAAGGAGCGCGCTTTGTCTCCTCCACTGTTGTCAACTGCTGCTCCTGCGGCCAAAATGTCGCCTCTTCCTCCTCCAACCACCACACCATCTCGCCTCCTGAAGTACTGCTCCATAATTACCACATGTGTAGGCACAGCGGTGTCACGCAGTTCTACACATAGCTTGTTTTGTTTTCCCTCGGCCGAACGAAAGCTCACACAGGGAGGAAAACTGCTCGCGTTCTGCAGCAAGAATCGATGTGTGGCTTTCTCCGCGCCAACTGCAAATCGGAACCATGGGTTGGACGGACAGTAGGCGAGGGTAAACATTGAGTGGTTCTCGCTGCACCGTGGAGGGCATGGTCCATGCGCCCTGCATGGCGCCGTGTTCAATTGGTTGGTAATAAAGGTTCCTGAAGTTATCCATACCGATCTTTCCAGAAAACATTCTGAAATGGCCAGGAAAGTGCTGCATGCACTTTATCCATGTCTGTACAAAGCCTAGGTAACACTCCTCGTGTTGCAGCTGGCAGAACGGCCTCCCAACACGCTCTGATATGCGATGTTTGTCACCCGCTTGGAATTCCAGACCTGCACATGTTGGACCGACTGTATGAAACAGAGAAAGGCCATTAACAGATTTGTTGATGAGATCCCGGCGACAGGAACGTAGACTCCCCTGTGTAAACTTTTGATTGTCAGCCAGTCGGGCAGCTCATGCGTGACACTGCCCGTTTGTTGAGGCCATTCGAGGAGCCACGTTATTTGTCAAGTGCCAGGGACTACGGGGATGATAACGTAATTCCATGTTCATGTCCTGGAAACAGAGATGCTGAGAAAAAGATCTGTCCTGGGCAGGGACTGGAGATGTGTGGCGGACCTCTACATCTCGTGGCCACATGAGTCGGTGGGGAATGAATGGAGGAGGAGCGGGACACTTGGAGCAGAAAGCATTGTCTGGTAGTAATGAAGTGGATTGTCCTACCCAGGGTGACATGAGAGGAGGAGAGGAGCAGCTGGAGGAGGTGGATGGTGATGAGGAAGGACGAGGCAGATGACTCCCAAGCACCGTCGGCAGTATTTATACAAGTGGAAATGGAGGCCAGGGAGCCCCTCGGAGTGCAACTTGTGCAGATGTCCCGCAGCTGCTTTATTTGCTGGCTGTGACAGCCCGAATAGTCAGCATCCGGAAGAGGGTGACATTATGGCTCTCTCCTATTGGACCCTCGCTAACCGGTCCAAAAATGGGATCCTTTGTCCCCAGCTATTGAGAGGGAGACAACTCAAATTACTATAGGGAAATCCTCCGTAATCAGTTGGCGCTGCGCCTATGTGCATGGCATCGTCCCTCCTTGAAGGTCTGGGACCGGGGGTTCCTCAGCGCTTCACGTACTACTGCCGCAGGCTGCTGGGGGGAAGGTGGGGGAGGTAGGCAGCGAGTACCAGACTCCATCAGCAGTAACCTAAGTCCGGGAGTCACTAATGAGCAGCTTCCCTTCACCCGCCTAGTGAGGAGGGCAGTCACCAGCAGCAGCAAGTCCTAAGCTAGGACATGGAGCATTCACCTGAACCAACAGGTTGTGGTCTAACTTGGATCACCTGCACTACTGCACCCAGTTAGAAGATCCGCTGGACTACTGGAGCCAAATGGCATGCTGTCGGCCGCAACTTGCCGAGTTTAGCAGTGGAGAAGCTAGTCCTGCCCTGGCCAGGTAGTGTGGCATCAGAGCGGTGTTCAGTGCGGCGGGGGGCCATCGTTACCCAAGGAGAACCCGCTTGTCCACGGGAATGTGAACGACTGCCTTTGTCAAGATGAATACAGGCAGTGAATCGGCCAGGATTTCCACTCAACCAATTGCGCCTTAGCGTCAGTCTGGGTTCAAACTACCTGCCTCAGCCCACTATTCTGATGCCGCACCCGCCTGATTGGCCACACATCTGCAGAGTTAGTGTCACCATCTGCTCATACCACCGTCTTTACCTGGGTCTGGATTGCCACCCACCTCAACACTCTGTCATTGTGCCACTCTAATGTGCTCTTGCTGCTCGCTGCTGTTGCTGTTGCCTTGAGTGACATTCCACACTGATGTCGATTGTGACCACTTTGAGGCCTGGTAACAGTTTTTGCCACCTCCAGAATGTCATTGTGCAACTATCTGACCTCATGCAGTAGCTCCTGTCATCACCTCCACTCTCTGTCATTGAGCCACGGCCTGACCTCATGCTGCTGCCGCCGTGACCTCCGCTCTCAGTCATTGGTGCATAGCCTATGTGGCCTTATACTTTTTGCCCACCTGCAGAATGTCATTGTGCCACTCTTGACCTCATGCTGCTAGGCTGTGACTCCTGTCGTTGCCCTCCACATCTGTGTCATTGTGCCCACCCCCGCTGCCTGACCTCCCTGCTGCTGCCGTGGCTGCTGCCGTTGCCTCGCCACACTGCTGGCCTACTCCTGTTTTTGCCACCTCCAGAATTGTCATTGTGCCACTGTCTGACCTTCATGCCTTCTGAGGTGGCTAGCTGCCGTTGCCCCCACACTGTGTCATGGTGCCATGTCTGACCTTATGCTGCTGCTGTTGCTCCTGCCGTGCCCTCCAATACTGTGTCATTGTTCCGCTTGGCCTACTCACAGCTTTTTGCCTGCTCCAGAATTAGTTATTGTGCCAGACCTGCCTGACCTCTTGCTGCTGCCTCGTGACTCCACAACTGTGTCATTGTGCCACCTGCCTGGCTCCTCGTTATGTTGTGCCATTCCAGAATGTCATTTGTGCACTGTCTGACTCACTGCTGCTGTGGCTGCGGCCGTCACCTCCAAACTCTGTTCATAACTGGTTGCCCCACCCTGAAGCTCTCAGTTTGTTTTTTTCCAGCTTTTTGCTGCCATGACTTTATCAGGCTACGGTTCCTGCTTCAGTTTTTTTGGTCTGTTTTTGCCTCCCATAAGTGCCGGGCATTTTTATTAGTGAAGCGATTCTAAGGAGCGGCGGGCAGTCATGTGCGTGTCATTCTAAAACACAACCTTGTATGAGACCAACACAAGATCCCCTCTGCATATTATTTAGCATGGGCACAAACGGTTCTCAGCACCCTGCAGGATCTGGGCCCGCCTGGGGAAATAGCTGTTTTTTTACGTTGTTTCGGGACGAAGTAAATTAGGACCGAAACCGAATTTTGTCTCGAAATTGGCGAAGTGGACGAATCGACATTTTTGAGAAATTCGCGCCCCTATCTCTAGGAGCACAAAAAACACTGAGTTTCAGGAAGGCTAATTTCAACCTATTTAGAGAGGCTCTAAACTGCATTGAGTGGGACAATTCAAAAATAACAAAACAGATAATAAATGAAATACTTTTAAAAACATGTAAAGGAGGCAATAAATAACAAAAATAAAGCATTTAAGCTACTTAAACAGGAGGGCAGGGACGAGGCACTGAAATATGTAAAAAAAAAAAATGATAAAGACAGCAAAGCTGGAGATAGAAAAGCAGATTGCTAGATAGAATAAAATTAATCCTAAAATATTTTTTTAACTATATACATAGTTTTAAACTGGAAATGTTTGCCCTTAGAAAAATAATGAGGGAGATATTGTAGAGGGTGATGAGGAAAAAGCAAATCTATTAAACAATTTTTTCTCCACCATTTTTACCGAGGAACATTACCTTCCTGTTGGTAAACTCCACCTTAAATGTTTTCATGTCTAACCTAGGAAGAACTGCAGCTTCTTAAGTCTCTTAAGAGAATTAAGCAATGTGATAGACAGCTCCCCATTTTAAATATTTATGGACTGCATAGTAAAAGGCATAGTTGCCAACCCTCCCGTTTTTGGCGTGTCACTCCCGCTAATGAGGGCTGTGTCCCGCCCCCCGCTTCAGTTGTTCAACCTCCCGCTGCTGGGGAAAAGCTTTTGGAGGTTTTAAAAGTGTTTAAAAAAAGGGATCCGGGTAGGGGTTCCCTTTAAGCTTCCCCTGAAGCCACCATCCCTCGGCCCTGGACCCGGGAATGCTCTCATTGCTTCATAAAAAAAGCTGCTTGGAGCGGGGCCCTGGCCCTACTGGGAAGGGGGCGGGGGCTTGCGTGAGCCACAGGGTCCGGGCCCCCTCCCCCCCAACTAGAGCCGAGGGAAGGGAAGGGGAGTGGGCGCCCGGGAGATTGGGGGGCGAGTGTTTTGTGAGGGAAAGGTGTGTGGAAAGCTTCAGTGGGGTGTGCAGGGGAGGAGGGGTGTGCTTTCTTTTAGTGTGTGTGTACGGGGGCAAAGGGTGCATGCTTCAGTGTGTGTGCTAGGAGGAGGGGTGCTGCTTCCAAGGGGTGTTTGCAGGGGAGGAGGGGGGTGGCATGCTTCAGTGTGTGTTTTAGGGGAGGAGTGTCATGTTCCAAATGTGGGTGGAGGGGGGGGAGGGTGCATGTTAGGTGTGGAGGGGAGGGGTTTTTAGGGGAGGGGTTAAGTGTGCAAAGGGTTCAGTTGTGTGCCCGGGGAGTAGGGGTTTCGGAGTGTGCATTTCTTCAGTGTGTGTGCAGGGGGAGGGGTTGGTGGGGTGCATGCTTTGTGTGTGTTCAAAGGGGGGGTGTGCGGAGTGTGTTTGCTTCGTGTTTTGTGCAAAGGGGAAAGGGTGTGTGGCAACAGTGTGTGTGAATGCTGTCAGTGTGTGTGCAAGGGGAGGAGATGGGGAGAGAGTGTGCAAGATTCAGTGTGTGTGCAAGGGGAGTAGTGTAGGTTCGGATGTCGTGCATGCATTCAGTGTGTGTGACAGGGGAGGAGTGTAGGTGGCGTTTTGCATGCTCTGGGTCGTGTGCAGGGGAGGAGTGTGCGGAGTGTGTTTGCTTCAGTGTGTGTGCAGGGGAGGAGTGTGGCACAGTGTGTGTGCATGCTTCAGTGTGTGTGCAGGGGAGGAGTGTGGTGGAGTGTGCATGCTTCAGTGTGTGTGCAGGGGATGGAGGTGTGGCGGTGTAGTGCATGCTTCAGTGTGTGTGCAGGTGAGGAGTGTGGCGGAGTGTGCAATGCTTCATGTGTTGTTTTAAGGGGAGATGTAGTGCATGATTCAGTGTGGTGCAGGGGAGGGGTGTGGCGGAGTGTGTGTGCGGGGGCATGGGTGTGGAGTATGCTTCAGTGACTGGGTGAGGGTAGAAGTGAGCGTGCTTCGAGTGGTGTGCCAGGGGAGGGACTGTGACTGAGTGTGTGTGAGGGGAGGAGTGTGCATGCTTCAGTGTGGGTGGTGCGAGGCGTGTGTGTATTTCAGGTTGTGGGTGCGAGGGGGTGGGGTGTGTATGTTGTGTGTATGTGTGAGTGCAGAAGGGTGTGGGTGAGAGATTTCAGGGGTTGGGTGTATGTAGGGGTAGTGTGTGTGTATTTCAGTGTGGGTGAGACGGAGGTGTGTGTGTATTTCAGTGCATGCGACGGGGGTGTGTGTGTATTTCAGTGCGTGCGACGGGGGTGTGTGTATTTCAGTGCGTGTGTGAGGGGTGTGTGTGTATTTCATTGTGCTTGCGAGAGGTGTATGTGTATTTCAGTGTAAGTGAGGAGTGTGTTTCTGTGTGTGCGAGGGGTGTGTGTGTGTGTATTTCAGTGTGAATGCGAGGGGTGTGTATGTATTTCAGTGTGCATGCGAGGGGTGTGTGTGTGTATTTCAGTGTGAGGAGTTGCGTAAACGGATGGGTGTGAGGTATTTCTGATTGGTTGTTGAAATGGTCGATGGGAGGTGTGTATGAATTTCAGTGTAAGTGAAGGGTGTATTTGTGTGTTTCGAGGGAGTGTGTGTGTTGGTCTCTGGGGGAGGGGTAAGTGCCAATGTGTGATGGGAGGTCCGGTGTGTGTTTGAATGTGCTCAAGGGGTTGGAGTGCTCACTTATCTTCTGTTCCCTACGTCCTGGACCCTGCGAGGTCAGGCTATTGGTGGTCTCAAGGGGCAGGAGACAGGCCACAAGGTGGTAGAAGTTTCCATTGCTCTCTTTCTCCTGCCCTTGCGGTCTGTATTTGGTGGCGCAGAGGGCAGGAAGACAGGCAGCGCAGGGAACAATGTTAGTTTATTTACAGGTTCCACATTTGGACTACAGTCGGATTCCGTGGACTACGTCGGAAACCTGTGGATACTATTTGAGAGTTATCATAAATAAAAATGGATTAAACAGTGAGGTTTGGGAGTGGGGGGAGAGTGTTTAGATTTAAAGAAAAAGTTAGTTTGTTAGATGCTCAATTGTTGTGATTTTATTGATTGAGATGTTTTACATACAATTCCAGTGTGGATAGTGAGTGGAGGTATCTGACAGATGCCTTCATTATCAAAAATCGTCGGGCTTGGTGTCAGCCAGCGAGTGTTGTCTATAGTTGCTGAAGGCTGTACTCACAGTAAATCCCGGGTCCACTATTACCCAGTTACCAACACACCAGGGTACTGGGAAGAGCACCGGGGTAAAAAGTTCTGAGTGGACACCTCTAATGTGAAGGTCCACTTCTGGAGCAGCTGCATGCTGGTATTTTAGAATGGGAAGAGACCAGTAGCGATGGTTTCTTCTGCATTCTGGATAGTATATGGCTTGCCGCTGTCTGCTTCCAGTTATTACCCTGGCTGGTATGGAATTTGGGGGAAAGCCATGTCGTTTTTTTTGTTTCTGAAAATCATTATTTTATTTAATGAGAATCTGCACCTAGGGCATCCACTGTAATGGAATTACAGATGGTGCCCACTGTTAGAATTCTCAATAAATAAATGAAAAAAAAAAAGACGAGATGGTCCTCTCATTTGTCCATACCAGCATAGGTAAAACAACAGCCTGCAGCCTGTGCTAACTATCAAAAAGGGGAATGGGATGGTCAATTAAACATGGTCCCCTTCTCATTCTAAAAAATATTAGCCCAGCGAAAAGAACAAAGAAGAATTTGGAAGCAGCCCCAGAAGCGGGACATCACATACAGAGGGTGCACTTCTGACGGTTATGGCTTTTCCAGTACCCCTGGTGCTTTAGGTATCTGGGAGCAATTGTAGACACGGGGTTTAGTGTTCAGTCCTAGGGGATCGACAAAAAATCCTATGGTGACAACCAAAGATACTATCGTAGTAATCGGAGAGGAGTCTGTAGATACCACCATTACTAAAAACGCTGAAATTAAATGGAAAAAAAACAGAGATCAAATTACACAAGAGTAAAATTATATATTTCCTAGATGAACACTCCCCGACACAAGCACTTTTCACCATTTCAATCCTGGGGGATGGTCTATGGCTCCAAGAGATTGTGAAACGCTAATGCTCTGTGTACTTCCTCTGACTCCTACACTCCACCACCATTGTGTTATGCATTCTGCACCAGCACAAAATACTACAGACCAGCTCATCACGTTCATAAGACCTCTACACCTAATGTACCCATAGTCCTCTCCACCTCCGCTTATCACCCCCAGATAAACCTTACATCTTATTACCCCTTAGTCCTCTCACCTCCAGCTATCACTCACTCTGATCACCCCATAACCATTACACCCTACACACTATCCACCCTTGTTGCGCTTTTTACGTGAGGTGGCTTACAGTGCTGAAAAAAATGAATTCTAAGGGGTTTGTTGTGGATATAATTTGCTGCAGGGACGATGTTCCGTTGTCGGAAGAAGTCATCTGGACAGGAGATGGAGAAGAAAGGGAAAGATAATCAATTCAGTCGCTACAGTGACGTCTCGGTCTTGAGGTCCTTACATTGTTATATATGGCACTGTAGTCACTTAAGTGGTCTGCCAGAGCCTGTGTTCACTGGTATATTTACAAAGATAATAAGCACTGATGTGGGAATATTGATTGTAATGTAATGGTTTAGGTGTAGGCACAGTTTGGCGGTATCACCCAACTCTCCGGGATGCTGAAAAGGCTAACCAACAGTCCAGGAAAGCTGGGTGATGCCAAAACCCAGCTTTCATCCAGAGTCGTAACACAGTTAGGTGGCATAGGTGTGGCTTTTGCAAAGGGGGCGTGGCTCACAATCAAGAGAGGCGTGGTTATGCAAATGTTTGCCACGATGCGCATAGCGCACCGCATCTTAGAATCTCCTGCTTTTTTACTTTCAAAAGTTGGCAAGTATGGTAAAAGGGTATGTCTCAGAGGATTGCTGCATAGCAAATTGAGGTACAATATCAACAAGTGGATCACGGAACTATTTGTCTGGTTGATAAGTTTAACCTCTGTGAGATATTAATGTTTGAAGGTTTTTCTATGAAATGACTGATATGGAGTTATCTCACATGAATATAAATGTATAATTCCATTCCAGCATGGATTTATAAAGAATTGGTCCTGTCAAACTGATCTCATCAGCTTCTATGAGGAGGTTAGTTTTAGACTGGATTGGGTGAGGCATTGGGTGTCATATATCTAGATTTTTCTATTGCAGTAGATTCAATGTACAAAATAAACAGGGTTTGGTAAGTAAAACTGAGAATTGCTTTGTAATCGGGGAAAATAGTTGCAAGTGGGTAAGCAACTGGCTCAGTGATAAGAAAACAGAAAGTAGTGATAAATGGTACATACTCGAAATGAATCCCTGTTAGTAGTGGGGTATCACAGGGATCAGTATTGGGACCCATTCTGGTTATTCTTTATATTCATTAATGACCTTACACGAAGATTGCACAGTATAACATCAATCTTTGCAGATGATACTAAGCTCTGTAAAGTAATCAATACAAAATAAGTTAATGTTCTATTACAAAGGAATCTGGATATGTTGGAGGCCTGGATAGAGAAGTGGCAGGTGAGGTTTAAGACAAGTAAATGCAAGGTTATGCACATGGGAATGAAAAAGCCATGCCATGGTTACTTGATAAATGGAAAAACGCTGGGCAAAAGTGACATTGAGAAGGACTTGGGAAAGTAAACTGAACTGTAGCAGCCAGTGTCAGGCAGCAGGTGCCAAAACAAATTGGATCGTGGGGTGTATTAAAAGGGGAATAGATGCACGTGATGATAACATTATTTTCCCATCACACAAATCACTGGTCAGACCACACATGGAATATCGTGTACAGTTTTGGGAACCAGTGCACAAGAAATACATTGTAGAGCTTGAACAGATTCAAAAGTGGGCAACAAAAATAATAAGGACTGGGTGGACTACAATACCTAGAAAGATTAGCAAAGTTAGGATTATTTAGTTTAGAGAAAAGATGATTTTGGGGTGACATAATAAATATGTATAGATATATCAAAGGTCAATATAGAGATCTCTCTCAAGATCTGTTTATACTAAAGACTGCATCTAAAACAAGGGGGGATTCCTATAAGTCTTGAGGAAAGAAAGTTTCTACATAAACATAGAAGGGGATTCTTTACTGTTAGAGCAATGAGACTGTGGAACTCTCTGCCAGAGAGATCTTGTCATGGTGACTTCACTTACAGAGTTCAAAAAGGGTCTGGATACATTTCTAGTGTGTAATATTACAACAAGTTATAGTGAGTAGGATTCTGGAGAACGGTCATTAATAAAGAGATTTTTCTGATTGCCAGATTAGAGTCAGCAAGGAATTTTTTTCTAAATTGAGGACAATTGGCTTCTACTTTATAGGGTTTTTTGCCTTCCTCTGGATCAACTCTATAGCACAATAGGCTGAACTGGATGGACGTCTGTCTTTTTTTGGCCTTACAAACTATGTTGCTCTGTAACAATGATGCATTCTATCAAATCACTGCATGGACTCATGAATGCTTCCAGAAATCATTGTCTGTAAACACAGTTTTCTGTGAAATCTACAAATGTAAGTTAAAATTCTGCCATGCAAAGAAGAAACCATATAACAACACAATCTAGAAATGCTGCTGTCTTCTCTGGGCTAACACTAACTTAAAATTGATTGAGACTATACGGAAGACTATTCTGTGGTTGGATGAATCAAAAGTTCAAATTCTTTATGGAAACCATGAATGTGTATCACGAGGACTCCAGGAGATGGACCTTCCAGCTTGATAGTAGTGCACAGTTCAAAAGCTTGAATCTCTGATGGAATAGGGTTACATTAATTCCTAAGGCATGGGCAGCTTTCCTATCTTGAAAGGCATTATTAATGTTGAGCAGTATATAAAAGTTTTAGAACAAAATATGGTCCTCTTAATACAAAATCTCTTTTAGATAAGGCTTTGCATATTTCAGCAAGACAATACTAAACCAGATATTACATCCATCACAACAGCATGGCTTTGCAGAAGGAAAGTATGGCTGCTGAACTGGCCTGCCTGAACTTCAGAGCTTTCACCAATGGAAACATTTGGTGCTTTATGAAACAAAAAATCCAGTACAGAAGACTTAGAACTGTTGAGCAGTTACAATGCTACATTAGTTAAAATGGGACAACATTCCTCTCCAAAAACTCCAACAATTTGTCTAACTATTATTAAAAGAAAAGTGCATGCTACACAATGGTAGATATGGCCCACCATACTAACTTTTTTGAGATGTGTTGCTCTCGTCAACTTATAAATGAGTAATTTTTTCAAATAAAAACAAAAAAATTACCAACTTTTTCTGTTATATTTTCTATGTTCCGTTGTGAATAAAATATGGTTGTAAGAGATTTAAAAATCAATGCATTTTTGTTTTCTTTAGATTTTACGCAGCATGCCAACTGTTTTCAAATTGAGGTTGTATGTATACCAATGCAATACATCTGTACTTGGCACAAGATATATGGTTTTTATAACCTCCGAAAACAAAGGTTCCCGTGCTTATTCTAAATTGTCCCACATTTGTAGACTGGCACAGAATTGTTCAATGAAGGTGTTAAGAGCACATAGAAAACTAGAACCCTCCTACCACCCCCCAAAATAGTGACAGTATTTATTTGTTTTCGATTTAGGGTAACAGATTTTGTAAGATATGCACAATTTTTTTTTACAAGGGCTCTTTTGCAACATGCAACCATTTTACAGATGGTGTTCCTGATTATGCCAGTAACTTAGGAGGTATTTTTTTTTCCTTTTTTTTTTTAAATAAATAAATTCTGACTACTATTTATTTTTTACAAGTGTTGTGTTAGAGAGTCGTAAGGAAGATGCAAATTTTTTGGTTTATTTTTTTTTAAATTTTATTTTTATTTTTTGTCCGGTTTCCAGGGAAAAAAGGGGGTCAGTATGAAAAAATATTTAGGGCCACATAATGCAAACTGTTAGGTCTAAATTTCACTTTTTTCCCCCCTAGCAACCAAATCAGAGCGCCATCTCTTTTTCCGACCCCTTAATTAATGAAAGGGGCGCTCTGAATGTATTTTGGGGGAAACAAAGTGATTTTAGCCCCTAGACAGTTTGAACTTTTGGGCCCCTTAGTGTGTAATACGGGTGATCTTTTTAAGCCCCCTCCCAAATGTCTGCCCCCCAGGAGAGTCGATGATGACCTCAGCCCAATCTCTTTAATGGTGGTTTGCACAGTGATTTGCTGTTAAAATTAGGACTGTGAATATATTTTTCATGTCTGACAGGACTAAAAAGCTGGTTGTGTATAAAACAGTATGACGTATGAAGGGCTTTGGAACATTTTTTCCCCTGTTGAGATCGGATTTTTAAAAGAGTGCAATAGTGTATCGAAATTAACTTTTAGGCAATGCCCTATGGAAAAAAAAAATGCAAAATTTGCTGTTGTCGAAAAAAAAGAAAATTATTTATTTTCTTTTAAAAAAGGGAAACATTACCAATCGGAATTTTACAGGTTTAGAGTTCATACGTTTCATCAGTGCAAAAGGTCTTCCTTGGTCTTCCTTCTTTTTGAGGATAATTTGCATATTTTTTCCATGAAAAGTTGTCAAAAAACAGTCTTCATACACCACTAGGTCTTTCTGATGGTAATCAATACTTCCCCTGAGCTGCACTTAAGGCAACTTGTTCTCTGCTTTGTACTGATAAAGAGAAGAAACCTCAAAACAGCTGTCTGCAGATACTTGATAATCGCTTTAGAAGATGACTGGTTTGGCTAGTATATACTAGTTTTCTGTCTTTCGGAAGAGAGCATATTTACATCCCTTTGGAGAAGAACACCTTGTGAACAGTGCAGAGCTTACAAAATATTTGTAATTTTTGTGATATTTATAAGGTCACTATTACTGCTGGTTTTATATAATTTTAGTAGGAACATGATTTATTATAAAACATACTACAGCAGTTATATAAACTCTTTTTTTTAAAAAGGTAAAGCTTAGTTTCCTGTCAAACACTGACTAAACAAATAAATGAAGTGAAATTGATATTGTTCACAAAAAAAAAAACTAAAAGGGCTTTTACAAAGCAGTATCTATAACTCACAAACAGTTGTATGGAACAGCATCGTTCCTCACAGCATTGTTCCTCACAGACTCTTCCTCATAGTGGCACTAATGAAAAGACGTGGAAAACTAGTAATCAGTAGTGTTGAGCGATTACGTTGACTATCGTCATCGGGTCAATGGTCGATGACGGCAATAACCAATAAGTTTTCGATGGTCGATGATAGATTATACCCTGACTTAATCTATGGGGGCAACAACACCTTCATTCTTAACCCAAACAGGGTGGAGAATGGAATTAACATCCAAACAGTCAAATGGATACGGCTCATCTTAGGCAACACACTTAGGTTTTAAAAGCCCCAGAAAAAATCAACCCCATCACAATCC